>VMDO01033112.1:0-18292 GCA_007922755.1 Pedetes capensis
GATGGTGGAATCTTGAAAGATATATAAAAGGAGAATGTAAAATTCTTTTAACTCTGTTCTAAAATTTTCTTAAAACATTTAGAAAATGAATAGGAGTTTTTTTTAAAAAGTAGATTCAGTTAGAATGCTAGGAATATTATAAAGTTTCATATTAAAACATAATTATATTGTCTTAGGAAGTAGGACAGATGAGCAGGATATATAGGAATGATATATAAAAAATAAGTGACTCCAAGATCAGCTTTATTAGTATCCTTTAAATAACCTTGGTGAACTCAAATGAATGATAATAGGAAGATAACAATATGTCCCATGACTTCTCACAATTATATTGTGAAGATTAATGTTCAAACTATGATGCAATATAAATGTGTATTATTCAAATGAAGGATTCTATTCTGTAATATTCCAGGAACACAAGAATTCAAACTTGCCTTTTCTTCACAGACTGGAAGGTCAGAAAGTAAAGTTCTCCTCTCTAATCCTTGGAGATTTCTTTGTCTTCTATTTTAGGCTAGTGTTAATTGCTGATAAATGGTGGCAATTTATTAGAAGCAGACAGTATTGTATCTAACCAGTGGAGCAGAATAAAGCATTGTTAAGCAAAAACCCTTAGATGTGATGGAGACTAGTACAAAACAGTATACAGGCAGTCCTAAAGTTAGCACCATTAAAAAAAGAAACGGACAAGTAGGGCGTTTGTTATGGTTTGAATCCAAAATGACTCCCAAAGGTCATATACTTGAGCATTTGGTCCTCAATTGGTGGCCCTGTCCTGGGAAGTTATGGAACTTTGGGAGCTAGGACCTAGCTCTCCGGAAACAGGTCCCTGAGAGTGAATATCTGGAGGTTTTGAATGGGCCCCCAGTTCTGGTCACACTCCCTCTACTGCTGATTGCCTGGATATGAAGTTATGTGTCACACCACAGGCCCAGGCCATCTGCTTTCTACCATGCCTGCCTTGAATCTATGGACTGAAATACTCTAACTGTAGCCCCAATAAAACATTTGTCCCCATAAATTTATTTCAGTCAGGTTCTCTGTGATGTACAAGCTGACTAAAACAATGTTTCCAAAATGTGTTCCATTTTTAATTAATAAGTTTAAAAATTAAGTACTATACCAGAAATGTCACTAGGGTTCCTGAGAGAAGTCAGGATCTATGTATTTCTTTTCTACTGTGGCATAATAAGATTAATATACCTCTGTTCAGGATCTTACACGTTCACTTCAGCCTTTTTTGTTTTTTCAGTCCTGGAGCCTTGAACCCAGATCCTCAGGCTCTCATGCATGCTAGGCAAAGTGTTCCACCACTGAGCTTTACCCTCCAGATCTCTTTTTTTATTTTGAGACAGAGTATCACAAAGTTGTGCCTGTGTTAAACTCACAATCTTCCTGCCCTAGGCTTCCAAGTAGCTAGGGTTACAGGCATGTGCCATGGCACCTGGCTCAGTTTAGTCTTGGTGGAGACTATCATCTTATGTGAAGTTCAGAGTGCATTTCCATGTCCATATGGTTTTTGAAAGAAAGCAGTTTTTTTTTTACTGCAGAACCAGGTTCATTGTTTTTTTTGGTGGATGTTGATCAGGTGTTGTTCTCAGCCCATCAAGGGTATGCTCAGGCCATGTATCCCTCTCATAACATGGAAACTTGTTTCTTTAATGCCAGCCAAAGAGTTTCCTCGTAGTTTTCTATGACGTATGGAGGCTTACATAATGTTACATAATCACAAGGGTGAATAGCCCATCATATTTTGATTTTCTGGTGACACTCTAGTCCAAGAAAGTACAGAATGGCATACCAGGTAGCAAGAATCTTAGAAGCTATAATAGATTTCTGTTGAACACAAGTATGTTTCAAAAAAAATGTTCCCTTGATTAAGAAATCTTCAACAATTTATATTCATCTAGCTTATCAAAGATGAGCAGTTCATATATAGAATAAAGACAATCATCCTACAATGCTGAGTCATTAACAATTCTGATGAAATAGATAGGTTTCACAAGTAGATGAGATTAATGAATTGGGACTCCAAAGAGGAAAAGAACAGGAGCAAACTGCAGCTCTGGAGTTTTACAATCTATAGAAAATCTTCATCAGAACCAGGTGCCATGGGACATGCCTGCAATCTCAGCAACTAGGAAGGCAGAGGCCAGAAGACCTTGAGTTCAAGGTCAGGGGCAGCCTGTACAACTTAGTGAGAACCTTTCTCAGAATCTGAAAATTAAAAAAAGGACTTGTGTTTCAGCTTAGTAGTAGAGTTCTTTTCAAGCATGCACAAAGCTCTGCTTAAAAAAAAAATCTTTAACAGGTTTTGTGAAGTATTTATAATAAGAAACTTCTGATCTGTTCACTTAACACTGGGACTATGATTCCATCTATAGAGAAATGAGGAATATGAGCTCTGTGTGGCCCAAACAACACTGAAAGGCATTAGTCCTTCCTTTACTCATTAACTTCATAAATGTGTTTACATTGTGTGCACGTGGCTGGCACTGCTGTCAACTTTCTTCTTGTTGTTGTTAGGTGCCATTGAGTCATGTCCGACTCATAGCAACCCTCTTAGGGTCTTCCATGACAGATTGTTTCAGGATTGCTTTGGGTTGCCATGTCCTTCTCCCATATCATGTTTCTAGTACTACGTAAAGATAATACAGACAATTCTCACTCTCAGGAAGATCCCTTCCTGCTATGAAAATATTCAAGAAAAGAAAAAATATATGAAAGTAAGGAGTCAATGTCGGCAGTATGTATAGGATTTCTAGGTGCATAAAAGGCACATCTAACCGATACTGGTTGTAGCAAAGGTTTCCTAACACTAGTGATACTTTTGTTGCCCTCATTACAAGTTGGATCAGGTCAAGAAAAGAATCCATGATTAATGTTGGAAGCAGAGTGGACACATTCAAAGGGATGGAATTATAACATGCTTTAGAAAAAACAAGCAAACAATTTTAAAAAGCAGGTACTTTATTTCGACTAGAACCCACATGTTAAGGAGGCACTGTGAAAGATATAGATAAATGGACAAGATCTATATAGGAATAAGTGATTAAGAGAGCTATAAATGGAAAAAGATAGGAATTTCTGCTCTGTCAGTAACAAGGTGGGTGGTTTGGGCCAATTATTTAAACTCTCAGAGACTCACTTTTATTATCTTAGAATGGGGAATGTATGTTATAAGAGTTTTGCAGACCAAAAGAGATAAAGAAAATAAAGCCTGTAGTAGTGAATGGCACAGATGAATTCTTTAGGATATAGTAGCTGTCATTAACTAGGTGATCAGTTAAATTCCAGGCAAAGGAAATTAAAAGAAAATCCAATAGCAGGATTTAAGTGGATGGGTGTGGAGTAGGTGGTAAGTAAGATGAGATTTGCATGGTAGAAATATATGACACTGTCATGTATTTATAAACTTGATTAAAGGGTGTTGAGAGAGGAGGAGGTGAGAACAGTAAGGAGAAAACAATGGGGGTTATTCTAAGATGATGGCAGTGAGGAGAAGAGGGGCTGGGAAGGTATCTAGAGAGAATCACTAAGAACTGATTATAAATTGAGAGGGAAGAACTTTGGTCCATTCTGTAGCAGTGTCATATACTGATGAAACAAGGTGAGATGTAAGGAAAATGAAAAGATAGCATATCAATTCTAATTCACCTATTCTAACTCCAGAAAGTTATGGAAAGGAGAGTATTTACAATTCCCTGGAGGTGGAAGCAGTGAAAGCAAAGGACTGGCAGAATGAGGCAAAAAATTCTAACAAGGTTGGAGGAAGAATCCTCTAGAGCCCAAATTGGAAGAAGACCGTGATTTTTGAATTTATAGGGGTGAAGATCTCTACAAACATTGATTTACAAAGATTATATGGAAAAGGCAGCATCTTGGAGAGAAATGGTGGCAAGTTGTTCCCTAAAAAAGCTAGCTAGACCATGCACTGTCAAATCCTGCAAAGTGTACTTATCTGTCATGGAAAAGAAGCAGCCACGGCAACTACCTGCATGGAACTCTGAGAGCTCAGACAATCAGCATGTCAGCAGAGCACCGTGTGGGAAGAGACCATAGGACTGGGACAGAGACTTCTGGAAAATATATTTCTTTTAAAGTTTATCAGAGCCTCTTAAGAAGGAGAGAGTCCTCAGAAGGGATGGGGTTTATTTATGACACCATGGATAATAGAGGTTATTTGACTTAGGAACATAAAAGAAATGCATGCTTTCATAGAATATCACACATGAAGGCTATGGAAATGATTATTAATATTTTAAATATTAGGTTGAGGTAAAACTGTGAGGGAGATGTGAGAAGATATTGGAAAGATGAATAATATGAATAAAGTTGAATAATGTGAATTTCTAAGGGAAGGAGATATTTGGACTGGAGATATAAATTTGAGAACCATCAACTTATAGGCAAGAAGCAAAACAGGAGGGATGCATTAAATCCTTCAAAGTTAAACGGTATAGACTTTAACATTAAAAAAGCGAACATAGTAAAACACCTCAAAATCATCAGAAAGGAAAAGCTACCAAAGCACATTAAAATCAAAACTGAAGTCTCACCACTAAACGAAATCTCATCACTAAATGTAAGTTACCACGATAAGAAAAAGAGGAACCAGAGAACAAAGATGCCTTGGGTCAAATGAGAGGAAAGAATCTAAACATTGAAGGAAGGTCAATGGCAATAAAAAGTAAGAAACCCTTGAGAGGTCAACTAAAATAAATTTAGATTAAAAAATATTGTTTGAAGCCAGGCGTGGTGGCGCACGCCTGTAATCGCAGTGGCTAGGGAGGTGGAGGCAGGTGGATTGCAAGTTGGAGAGCAGAGGCAGTCTGCATAATTCAGTGAGACCCTGTCTCACAAAAGTAAAAATATGGGCTGGGGGTATACAGCTCAGTGGTCCAGCACTTGCAAAGCATGCAAGTGCGAGACCCTGGGTTCAACCTCCAGTACCACACACAATTTATATATATATCTCTGTGTGTGTGTGTGTGTGTGTGTGTGTGTGTGTGTGTGTAGTTTGGATTTAACAAACTACAATGAATGTTTTAATTTTTAGTAGTTTAAACTGTCATAGATCATGTTAGCAATGAAATATTATTTTAAATACCGACTGATATAATGTTCATCCCGATGACTTTAGAGTGGACACTCTTCTTTAACAAATTTGTAATTCAGAAACCAAACACCTCATGGAACCTGATACTTTTCCAGTATCTCATAATTAACGAGAGCCAGAGCTTGGATTTTAACTTATTGGGGCTCAAAGCCACTGGAGAAATTATAGGTTGTTGTGGAAACTGCTGTACCATTTAAGCCATATGATTCAGAAGATCCAATGATATAAGAGTTATCGAAGGAGAATGAATAAGCTAAGTTACATATTTTCACCTCTAAATAATAAAAGTGGCAGAAAGAAACCTACTCTTCTGCAATGAAGCCATGAACTCCATGGCAGAAAATCAATCATTCTTGAAAACAGCAATTGCTAGTAGAGACAATGCATCAAGTGACAGGTGGAGTTTTATACCATAAACTGAATCATTAAGCTGAGTAGAAAATTGAAAGAAGCAATAATCTATTGTATGGTGTAAATATACATCAAGATTCAAGAGCAAACAAATCCATGTATCAAAAATATACAGATAATGATGTGGTACAAGTTCCCAGAGCATCTGTTGAATGGATGCCTCTGCTACTATTTGTGTTTATGAATGCATGATGGATTTCCTAGGAAAATCACTCCAGGAGGAAAAATGTGAGCATGATTCACTGAGAGGTTGATATAATATGTTGATGGTAGACAGAACTATTTAGAGAGTGGGCCTAAAATATGTTGGTTAAAAAGTGTACAGGCAGAGTTGGGAATGGTAAAGGTATACGTTCACTTTGGATTCAGGGAGATGCAAGAGACAGATAAAGGTAGAATCTTATATAGTAGTAAATATGTTCACTGCTTAATAAAAAAATGGAAAGAAAAAAGTAAGAAGAGATAAAGAAGTTTTGAAAAGGATGATATATGTCCACCTGTGTTTCTGGTCCCCAAATACGCAGTTATTTTTTTTTCATTGTATGTATCCTGAAAAATGAAGAGAGTAAAACAGCCCTATGAGTAGAATTCCTAGCTCTGTGAATATCAGCCAGCCTCCCATTCCAGAGATGTCAAAAACAGCTCATGAATGAACTAGCTATGACACCTGGTTTGAAGGAGACTCTAGGATAAGTCAAATAGTCATTTAAAAGACCATGTACCCTCAACCTTCCAAGGAATGGAGTAAACTAGTGACTTCTTTCATCTCACGTAATAGCTGGTTCTAATATTTCAACCACCTTAACTTCTTAACTCTTTCTACTGCTATGCCAAGGCATTTCTGTCAACTGCACCTTATTTGCACTGGGTCATCAGCATATATTGGCCTCAGGGAATCATTTCTGTAACATAGCCCCAGGTAGGGCAGCCAGGAAATTAAATTCTGTGTCCGAGGGTTAGTATACTTACGTTTAGTAACTTTTTTTTTCCATAACCTAACCTTAGATTCTGCTACCATAGAATCACTACCATCAGAAAACACTTTCTTACTCTTTATGAATTTTATCCAGATAAACAATAATAAGTCATTGAATTATTCTGGAGTTTAAATTATTACTTGAAAGGAACATTTTTTTCTCAACTAAGGTTGAACTCTGAATAATGTGAATCAATTTCTAAAATCAACTGTGGAAAAGAAGAGGAAAAGAAGTCATTTGATAAAGATCCTGCTTCACATGTAATTGTTGAATGGTTTTCAGATTAGGTGAACCCACTCTTGTTCACAAAGAATAATTACCTTTAGTAGAAGATAAATTTCAAGAAAATCCTGTGTATTCAGATTTCTCAGACTCAATTAAGAGAAGAATGGCGGTTACCAAGTCTGGGCAGAGTAATAGGGACAAGGAGAGGTTGATCAATGTATAGTAAGTTAGAGATAGATAGGAATACAGATAAGAAATTGTGGTGCACAGTTGCACAAAAAAGAGACTATAGCTGTTGTTGTTAGGTGCCATCCAGGTGGGTCTGACTCATAGGGACCCTGTGGACAACAGAACAAAACACTCCCCAATACTCTGTCATGCCCATCACTACTGTCAGTGCTTCTCTGCTATTTACAGGATTTTCAATGGTGAATTACTTCAGGAGTGGATTGCCAGATCCTTCTCCCTAACCTATAGCACTTGGTATTGCCAGGCAGTCTCCCATCCAAGGACTAACCAAACCAACCCAGCTTAACTTCCAAGATCAGGGGGAATCAGATCCCAACGTGCTATGGCTGCAGATAGAGTAGCTATAGATAGCAATAATGTACTGCCCATTTCAAAACACTAGAAGAAAGGATATTGAAAGTGTTCACCATAAAGAAATGAGTGTTTGAGAAGACATATAAATTTAACCTGATTTAAATATTATATAATGTATTCATGTAGTGAAACATTACATGATATTCTGTTGATATGTATAAAATTTGTGTTTATGTATCTGTTTGTTGTTAGGTGCCATCTAATTGGTGTGCAACTCATAGCAACCCTAGCTACAACAGAAGAAACACTATTGTCAGGGCTTCTCTGCTATCCATAGGGCTTCAATGGCTGATTATCTTTTGGGACTGGGTTGCTGGGTCCGTCTCCCATGGTTGCAGCACCTGGTGTTCCCAGGTAGTCTCCCATCCAAATACTAACCAGGCCCAGCCCTGCTTAGCTTCTGAGATCTGATGGGATTGGATGCTACAGTGGTAAGGCTGCAGGCGTGTATCTGTTTAAACTTTTCAAAAAATTTAAAATGTTCTCAGACTCTGCTATCCAAACTTTCCCATGTCAGAATAAGAGTATTTGGGCATGTCATGACATTTGATATAGGATATCTATCACAACTGAGCATTCACATCATTTGCACAGCTTTTCCGCCCTACATTTCATTCTGGTTTTGAATTTCAGCATGATCAGCCTGAAGCTGTAAGACTTTTATATCTCCTTAAAAACTGGTGATAACTCCTTTGATTTTTTTTTTTTTTGTCTTGCTATGTAGCCCCTGCTGGCCTCAATCTTGTTATTCTCCAGCCTCAGTCTACCACTTGCTAGGATTACACAGGTGCACTCCATGTCTGGCTGTCCTCTGAATTTTAAGACATGCTTTCATAGTTGATCTGAATCTGTTGTTTCCATTCCTTAATATTTCCAAAGCAAACACAGAAATCCAGGCTCCTTCTCAGTTCTCGTAATTATGATTGCCCTCATAAAGTTCAAGTGTCATAGGTATTACATAACCCAAGTTACATAAAAAGAAGTGTCATAAACAACTCATAGGGACCCTGATAAAAGGAATAAAAAATAAATTTCAAGACAGATACTATAGATGATGACAAATATTAAGGATAACTTCAAAGCAATAGGTTTTTGTTTTATTTTATATCTTTTTCTTAGAATTTTTAATTTAAGGTATGCTTTACATGCAGAAAAATATACACTTTTAAAGGGTACAATGCTTTAAGATTTAACAAATGTGAATAATGATGTGGTCAACACCAAAATCATCATATAAAACAATTCTATCAGTCTCTCAAATTCTGTCATCCTTTTTATCTCGATGGCTTATTATTTTTAAATTTATTTAGCACAAGTGTATTTTATGAATGAATATACTTCAGTTTATTTATCAATTCACTAGCTGAGAAATATTTTGGGTTATTTCCATTTATATTAAAGTATGTTCTTCAATTTACATAGAATGAAAAGATTCTGGGAAAACAATCTCTCCTTCAAAAATAAACTTAGCTAGGCTTGGTGTTGCATATCTCTAGTCCCTGCACTCAGGAGGCTGAGCTGAGAGGATCACTAGAAATTCGGAATTTGCGATTGAGACCAGCCTTGACAAGAGATCATGGTTCTGTCTCAGAAAAATTAATGTATAAAAAGTTGCATATCATTTTTAAAAAATTTAACTACAAAGGAAACTCTGGTCTTAATATATTCACTCGTGGCTGTATACACAGTTAAATATAATAACACTGACCTAGTCTTCCAGGGGAAAGAAATGAGGGAATATTTTTCAGTTCATTTTATAAGACAGCAAAAGATAATAGTAAAATTCAACAAAGATACTAAGATATAGGAAAATTAAAAGTAATTTTATTTCATTAACACAGATACAATGTTTTAAAATATTGGAGACACAGGTATTAGAAAATAAATTCAATATTTAAAATAGTGTATTATGTTGTTGTTGTTGTTGTTAGGTGCCGTCGAGTAGGCATCCGACTCATAGCGACCCTCATAGGGTTTTCAATGGCTGAGTGCTTCGGGATTGCCTTGGGAGTGGATTGCCAGGCCCTTCTCCCATTTTTGTGGTGCTGGGACTTGAACTCGGGACCTCAGAGACTGCAGCGCAGCACTCTACCCACTGAGCCAAATCCCAGCCCCAGTGTATTATAGTTAAGTGAAATTTATTGTAGTAATATAATATTGTTTTAGCATTTGAAATTCAATCAGTGTGATCTACTTTGTTATCACATAGGAAGAAGTTAACTCCAAATATATGAAAGGGTTTTAATATGACACACAACATATTTATGCATTTTAAATATGCTATTGTGTTGAAATCACAGGAAGATCTTTGCTCCATCTATATGTGTGTGTGTATGTATGTATCTACCTATATATAGAGAGAGATACACACACACACACACACACACAGACACACACACACACAACTTGTTATGGTTTGTATCTAAACTGTCCTCCAAAGGCCATGTGTTTGAACATTTGGTCTCCAGGTGGTGACACAGTCCTGAGAGGCTTAGATCACTGGGAGGTGGGATTCAGCTTTCAGTGGTGGGCTACTGGGGGCCTTTGGAGGTTTTACCTGGACCCCTGATTGTGGTAGGCTCTTTCTGCTTCCTGCTTCCATTTTGTGAGGTTCTCTGCCACAGGCCCTGCCCCATTGCCATGCTTGTCCTGTGTCTATAGACTGAAATCCTAAGAACCGTGAGCCCCAATTTCCTCCCATAAATTTGGTTGTCTCCGGTATTTGTCACAGTGACAAACAAGCTGGCCAATATAAAACCTCACTTGAAAAAATCAGCATTTGTTAGTGATGTATCTTTTAACTCTGAAGAATATTAAATAGAAGGTTGATATACTATTAGTTCAAAAACAATTCCAAGCCAGATGCCACAGGACACACCTATAATCTCAGCGACTCAGAAGACTAAGGCAGGAGGATCACAAGCTCAAGGGTAGAGGCAACCTGTACAATTTAGCTAAGCCCTGCCTCAACATAAAAATAAAATGAAATGAAATAAAAACGGTCTCCATGTATAGCCCAGTTATGAAGTGTGTGAGGCCCTGGGTTCAACTCCCAGGTACCACAGAACAAAACAAAACAAACAGACAACAACAAAATTCCATTAAATATTATACTGGTCTATCTACTCAGTGCATTGTTGTTGTTGCTGTTGTCAGGTGCTATTGAATTGGGTGACTCTATGTACAACAGAACAAAGAACTCCTGGACACTGTGCCAAGATCAGCACTATGTTAATGCTTCTGTCCTGTTCACAGGGGTTTCAATGGCAGATTGTTTCAGGATTATTTCAAGAGTGGGCTTCCATGTCTTTCTTCCATTTTTGTGGTGCTAGAGATTAAACCCAGGTGCTTATCAACTGTGCTAAACTCCAGATCATCCAATATCCAGTGAAATAAGATAATAAAATAAAATAAATAAAACACAAATCTCACAAGGAAACAATGAAGCTAATTTTATTTATAGGAATATGATTAAATATACATAAAGTCCTATAGCTAATTTGACTTTCCATAAAGATACCAGAATCTACAGTGAATCTCTCTCTCTCTCTCTCTCTCTCTCTCTCTCCCTCTCTCCTGCCTTCTTTCTCCTTTCTCTCTTTATTTTTTTTTCCAGTACTTGGATGTTGAACTAAGGGCCTCGTGTTTGCTAGGCAAGTACCATACCACTGGACTATATATCCACCTCCTTTTTTATATTTTATTTTGATACAGGGTCTTTTTACTTTATGGAGGATGTCTCCAGCCTTGAAGTCAAAAGCCTCTTGCCTCAGGCTCCTGAGTCACTGCATTACAAACATGCACCAAGGCACTGGCTAGGCCATTTCTTTCCTACATATGTCTTATTCTTTGAATTTCTTCAAGTCATTTGCTATCAAATAAACTCACTTAAGATGTACGAAATATAATAGTTATTTCATTATACAAAATGTATGTGAGACACTACATGTAGACACCCGGAGAAAAACCTTACCTATTTATTGAAACCATCAACCAATAATAAAGCACAAAAACACACAAAGAGGACACAGTATTTGGAACCACTTTTATTGCTGTCATTTGCCTATTTTGTGAAAGGCATATTCATAATTTAAGGGAAGATTTTATAGCCTTAGTGTCTAGGGGGACAAAAGTTTGTTTCTGATATTAGAATGCTAAGACATAATTGTGTTTGAATTTAAATTCTAGAAAGTAAAAAGAGAAATCACAATCTCAGCTCAACACTAGAAGATTTAAAGAGCATGTAACAGATTTAACAAATTGTAGATATACACTCATGGTAAAAATAATCTCCTAATGACCTTGATCTAAAAGTATTTCATAATTCCACACAAATATTTTAACATTGCAAGTCCAACTAATGAAAAATTTGAAAGAGTAAGAAACATAGAATAGATAGTTAGAAAATTCAACATAGCTTTTAACCAAGAGAAGATAAAAATCTGGAACAAACCTAATACTTGAAGAGATAATAATTAAGAATTTTGCATAATTCATCAGATAGCAATCCATAGATTTAATTTTTGATAGAAAAAGATAAAACAATTTAGAAGGGATGTGAATAGGCAGTTGTGTTGCTCTAACTTACCCAAACTTTTCCTCTTGTTAGAGCAACTCTAAATATGGACAAAAATATGACAAAACTGTTTTCAGCCAGTGGACTACAGAAAGATCAGGACCATGGTCCTTGAAAGAAGAAACACACATGTGTGCATGCACATCCCTGAAAAACTAATATTCTGTGCTTCATTGTAATATGAAGTCTTGGTGAGTTGAGGAGACAGAGGGCTTATTGCTGCCTTATACTAGAATTTATAGGCAAGACATTGGACAAGATAGGACTATAAAATGCTAAAGTCCCAGAGGGTAAGTGGTAGTTAACATTGGTTGTTAGCTGAGTCTTTATCTCTATATCTGTAGTGTGAATCTCCACAGCTCTTACGGATAATTTACTTCTGAGGTAGTGGGAACTGAGCAAAGGTGCCAGGAGTTACTCCAAACTGGGAAATAAAAGGACTATTCCCCAGTCTGAGTAGAGGGAACTCAGAAGGTACATGAGGCATTCCATAGAGATGTCAGAAAGGCAGTAAAGACAAAAATTACACTGAAAAAGTCAAGAAATTCCACTATTAATTGTAGCATTTCAAGTCCTGAAAAAATAAAAACAGTGTTTAAGGAATGATATGTAAAAGAACCTAATAAAAATGAAGAAATATCAATAAAAGTCTGAAATTTAAAATTTACTTGATAAGCATTATAGAAGATTTGAGATGACAGAAATAACGATCAATTAACTTGAAGAGACATTGGTAGAAATTGTCTAGTCAGAAAGAAAGGGAGAATATAGTGAAAAATAAATAAGCTGAGCCTCAGTGGTACTCATGAAGATAAAAGAAGGAGGGAGGAGAAAGAGAGAGAGAGAGAGAGAGAGAGAGAAGTTTAAAGAAACAAAGAGTAACCATTCTCAAAGTTTAAAATTAATGTGTGAAGATACCTATTCAATATGCTTATATGTAAGAATTTTAAATGCAAAAAATATCATATATAGGCAGATTTTAGTCAAAGGCTGAAAGGTCTTAAATGGGATAAAAAGACAGGACATACAGAAAACAATGAAGTGAATCTTGATTGGCTTCTAATTATGAACAAGAAGGAATGCAGTTTAATGCAAAAATATTTTTAAAGGCTTGAGCAATAAAACAACAAACTCAGAATCTTACATTTAATGAAAATATCTTTAAACATGGGAGTAAATAAAGACACTTGCCAATGTATCAAATCTAAGAGGCCAGTAGAGCTGAAATAAATGATCTATCTTTTGTCATCATGCAGAGAACAGGAATTTGAGAAATCAGAAAAATGAGGTAAATATTGAAGAACTCTAGTGATTGTAAATATGTGGAAATTTAAAAGACTCATAGCTTTCCTAATTTCTTTCAAAGATATCTGCATGGTTAAGACAAAACAATATGTTGTGTGGCTTAGAATATAGGTAGAAGAGAAATCTCTGAATGTATACCAGAAAAAGTGATGATTCCACTGTTATAGAGGCCTTCTTTCCATTATATGAAGGTTGTTATGGCATTAGTTTTAATTAGAGGGTGATAAAATAAGTGTAAACAATGTACTCTCTTGTTAGGTGCATTTGTGTCAGGTCTGAGTCATAGCTACCCTATGTACAACAGAACTAAATAATCGCTGGTACTGTGCCATGCCCAGCTCTATGTCAGTGCTCCTCTGCTATTCATAGGGTTTTCAATGACTGATTGTTTTGGGATTGCTTCACAAGTGGATTGCCAGGTCCTTCTCCTATTTTTGCGGTGCTGGGGATGGAACCCAGGGACTCTAGAGTAGCCTTTCTTAACTAGGGCAAGGTATTTTCAAAAAGTACACCCTACAGAAAATTATTCATGTCAATATTTTATATGTTCTCATAGAGTTAGCAGATAGTTAATACCATTATAGATATATAGGAGACTGATTCATTGTGTACAATGGGTGCTTTAGGCCTGGGTCTTATCTAGTTGAGAAAAGGTACATTAAGAAAAAGAAAATATATTATATTCTTATTACACATAATCTTCCTGGGTAATTGCATTCATTTCTACAATTTCAACTCCGAAATATTTAACATCAGTATACATCACTCTTTAAATTTTCACATGTCCAAAGCCACTTATTGAAAATCTACCTTGGCTCATTTCATGTTAAATTCTATAGATACAAAGGTACAAAGTATGGCTGCACACTCTAACACACTGTAGGTAGCAGCAAAAAAATAAAATAAAATAAATGGATAAACAGAACAAAGAATAGCTGAGACATCTAGAAATATTCCTCTTTTATACTATTTACAATACTTAGGAAAGTTGAATTCCTGAATTTTCTTTACAGAAGGTATAAAAGCTTTTTAATGGGAACTACCAATTATGCTGTGTTTCTCTTCAATATATTCTTTTTGTTATTGATTGTCAAAACTATTTCACAAAGATGTTTGGAGCTGTCTTAATGCCATACTAATTTAGTTTATCAAATAAGTCACAAATTGGTCTTACATTAGATGCAAAACAGTAGATAACCAGCTGACATGAAAGAACTTTAGAGAAAGGTCAAAATGGGAAAATATACAACTGAAATCAATTAAATTAATGGGTGTCTTGGGTGGGATTGCTTATTGCTGTGGTAAAGGAAATTTTACCTTGGGACAGAATATATTAACCATATATGTCTTATCTAATTACATAAATGAATACATAAGAAAGTTCAAGTGAATAAGAAATAATTGCAGATAATAAACTCAAATAAACTTGCCTTGGTTTTACTTCCTGTCTTCCCATGCCATTTAATATAAACATACCTATAATCCTCCCAGTAAGAAGATATAATGGAATCTATAAAAATTAATTAGCAATAGAAAATCTAATTGTTTAGGGGATTGAAGTGGCATTAATAGTAATGAGATACTATAAGTACTATCAGTCACAGATGCATCAATTTGTCTCTTTTCTGTGTTAAATAATGTAATCAAGGTTTACAGGGCTGGATTGTAAATATAAAAGTTCAGTAACACCTTTTCTTCTCTGTGAGGACAAATTTGTCCTTGTATTAAATGATGACCCTTGATAGGTAAATTTTAACTGTACTGGAAAATAAAGATATATTGATGCCTGAGTGAAGGGGTCAAACAATTGATAGTGAGTTGGCAAAAAACTATGGCATGAGTAGGGAATAAATCTCTTGTTTGTTGGTGCAAATTAAGGTGTGAGTGAGGATAGGCTTGCTGCCAATAGAAAACTGCTTGTTTCTTCACTGTCCTTGTGTGACTGGGGATCTGGTCCAGGAGACCGATGTTACTGGGAAGTCAAAAACAATATTTTTGTTTTTGTGACCTCCATTTGAAAGAATTCAGATGAGACACAGAGAATATAGAGAAGAATATAGACAAAGTTTATTGTAAAGAGAAAATTTATCTTTAGTGAGTAATGGCAGGTTCTAGTTGAGAGTTACTGTCAAAACCAAAAGTCTAATGTTATTCTTGCCTGCAGCAGTGGCCCTGCAGCATAAGATCCCTTCAGATCTCAAAGCTAAGCAGGGTCAGGACTGGTTAGTACTTGGATGGGAGATGGCCTGGGAACACCAGGTGCTGTAGGCTTGGGAGATGGACCTGGCAACCCACTCCCAAAAATCAGTCATTGAAAATCCTATGAACAACAGAGAAACATTGACAATAGTGTTTTGCCTGTTGTATGCAGGGTCGACTCCATGGCACCTAACAACAACATTATTCTTATAGTGGAATTAGGGTCTTCCTGGGAGGGGAGAATTACCCTGAACTTGGAGTCTCTGTCTTGCTAAATGAATTAATAGACTTGCCTGGTACATTTCCAAAGAATGGGACCATGGGTGTCTATCTTGGTATGCTCTGTCTTTGTTCATAACCTGAGGACTCAGGTAGACATTAATCTCAGTTAGGGTATAGTGCCCTTTAGAATGTCCTTCCCATGTCCTGGGAGGTCTGTCCCACCCCATGACTGAAGGAGGAGCCCTTTTTAATCCCCTTAACCTCCACTGGCCTGATACCTAATACTTGCAGTAGACTTTCTTAGAAATGTTGATGTGCCTGTTGTGATGAGAGTGCCTTTTGGTGGAGGTGTCAGTAGGAAGAAGCCAAACAGAGGAGTCCAGAAAACCTATAAGTGGCTGGAATAAAAGTCAAAGCAGATGCTGGTTTGACTTTCACTCAAGCTCTTATCCTCTGAGAGAGGTGCAAAAGAGTCAAAATCAGGTCACCTAAGAAGTTTGCAAATAGGCTGATTTTCAGAGCGGTTGCAATACACTAACAAAAATATGCCATCTCACAGGGAAATTTTGCACAGCATTCCAAATTATGTGGTTAAAGACTGACTTGAGCCTACAACAAAGCAGAATCAGAGTCCGTTGACAATGCGTGTCTACACTGGTTTAACCCACGTGGAAATCTGATCAATGTTTCCTATCATAATCCAGTGATCACTTAAAAAAAAAAGAGAGTTAAAAAAATCGCTATGACAACTGAAGACAGGTTATGTGAAAGACTGAAAAGAATAAGAGACTGCAGACTGATAGTTTTAAAACTCTAGTCCAGATATAACACCTTGTTCTTTTGTGAATGGGTTATGATTGAAGTTACTGATACAATTTTTTAAAAGGAGGAAAAAAAACACATATCCTGATAATGTGTTAATATATATATGAGAAAATTTTCAAATGGGATAAAATGACAGAGTATTCTATTTCATATATTAGCGTTGTATCAGATAAAATGACTAAGAATTCAGATGAGTGAGGTTATCTTGCTAAATTGACTTTGTAAGATCCAGCTGATCTTTTCCCAAAATAGTATCCTCCATTGTGAAATGAGACATATATAATCTCAGTAATCTCATGTAGAACATTACATTTTCCAGTATTATTGGTCTCACCATTTAATGCATCTGTGTATTAGGTTCTTTGCAATGCAATTTAAAATGGCTTCTAAGTGAGGTCTTTGGCTACTTCAGTGATGAATCAATAATTGAAAGACATTAGAGATAATGTAATTCCTTATTTGTTCTTTAGAAATGTTACATTTTTATCTGATATTTATGATTGAGTCCCATTGCAAGTATTCCAAAACCACAGGCTTCTTAAAATGAGGTGATAATTTTAATACTGTAGAACAAAAGAGTGTAGCACTAATTGTTTTAATGCATTTAAGAGTCCTGCTAGATTGTATGTTTGTTATCTGCACAATGGTATGAAAATATTGTTGTTGTTGTTGTTAGGTGCTGTCTAGTCATGTCCGACTCATAGCGACCCTCATAGGGTTTTCAATGGCAGATCGTTTTCAAGATTGCCTTGGGAGTGGATTGCCAGGTCCTTCTCCCATTTTTGCGGTGCTGGGAATTGAACTCGGGACCTCAGAGACTGCAGCGAAATGCTCTACCAACTGAGCTAAAAGGGCCAATCCCATGAAAATATTAAGATGTACTTTCTGAGACATGAATTTTTATCAGAAAAATGTTCATAACATAATGTATAGTAGTTTATGCACAATTTTTTAATATTTTATTTTATTTACAAGTTGTGGGGTACAGAGTAACAAGTCACTTGCTATATTCATTATGCAACTATTAAATCACTTTTGCTTATACATTCTTCATCTTCCAAATCTTACAGAATAGTCCAAACTAGAGAAGAAGAGAAAAAAGTATGAATTTTAATTTATATGTGATGAAAATCACAGGTAGTCATGGCTTATATTCTTATTCACTTTTTCCTTCCCTATTATTTTCCACACATTCATACAGTTGCTTCTTATATTCTGATATTTTCATCTCATTCTTTACTCTTCTAAACTCTTACCCCTCCCCTTCTTCCCTTCCCCAACTCCACTCTCACCCAGTGTTCCCCTCCCCACATTCATTCTGATCTGCTTATATTTTCCATTCTTACGTTGGTATGATTCTTCATTTTTATGTATCTAAATATGTACAATCTTTTTCTTCTTTCAAGTTAGATTTAACTCCCACATATGAGTGAGAACATATGTTATTTCTCATTTTGAGTTTGGGTTGATTTGCTTAAAATGCTGTTCTCTAGTTCTATCCATTTTGCTGCAAATGACATCATTTCATTCTTAATTGCTGAGTAATATTTCATTCAGTATATATACCACAGTTTTTCAATCCATTCCTCTGTTGACAGACACTTTGAGTGATTCCATACCCTTGTGATTGTGAAGAATAGTACATTAAATATGAAACTACATTTGTCCCTGTGGTTTGATGACTTATCTTCCTTTGGGTCTATTCAGGAGTAGTATAGCTGGGTCATATGGCTGTTTTATTCTTAGTTTTCTAAGGTACCTCCATATTGATTTCCAAAGTGGCTGAACTAGTTTGCAGTCCCACCAATAGTGTAAAAGTGCTCCTTTTTC
>VMDO01033113.1:0-18292 GCA_007922755.1 Pedetes capensis
CTCCCTCCCTCCCTTCCTCCCTCTCTGTCTCTTTCTCATTAACATGACTGTTAGGTTATTCAAGACAAACATATAACCTCCTTATGCTTTAAGAGGAAAAAAATCCATGATAATTAAAGAAAGCTTTGTCATAATTAAAGAGCTACTCCTAATGTCTGTAGCTATTAAAAATCAAAATGCATCTTTGTAGCAGCCCTTTTATATATATTCAATTTATTTCATTTGCAGGCCAAAACGTTTTCCAAATGAACCGTTATTTGCTCTGAACGTACAGTGCTCAACATTCCAGACTTGTTTTAGATCAAAAGAAATCTCATTCTTCTGATGGATCCATAAAATGCTATTTTCATTCCAATCCAGAAATGAAGATTTTCCTCTGTTGCATCCTTTCTTTTCCTAGAATGCTCCCCTCTCAGACATTAAGCAGTTTGTTTAGGCATCTCATCCTGGACGGTCACCAGGAAGACCTGAGCCTTCCCTTGAACCCTGCTCCCTCGGCCCCAAGCATCCGTTATGTGGACCACCCATCTTACTTTGCTCCAGAGCAGGCACTGGATTTGCCCATTCTTGTAATGATTATTTCCACACTATGATGAAAAATGGCACTTTCTGGGAAATGTAGTTTGGTTGTAGGGACTTAATCCAGATACTAATTATGCACATTTTTAAGGAAGTTTAATAGGATTCATTCCTTCCCACCCCCTCTTTCCACCCCTCTCTTCTCTCCCTGTCCTTTCTCCCTCCCTCTCCCTCTCTTTTCTTCTCTCTCCTTCCCTCTCCCTCTCTTTCCTTCTCTCTCCCTCCCTCTCCCTCTCCCACTCCCTCTCTCTCTCTTTCTCTCTCTCTGTCTGCTCCTTGGTGATTGTTATACTACTCAAAGAATCTTCCCAATTTTTCTTGTGCTTCTTATACTAATTAAAAATAACTCATCTTTGTGTAATAAAATACCATGGCTTTTTCGTATAGACAGTAAGCTAGTGACCCTTCAGTACCATGAGGAAAAATTTCCAAAACCCATGCTTATATTTTGCTATTAGTACCTGGCATTACTTAGCACATGACGTGTCGGCAGCCTCACACTGTTCTAATTTAGACTCCCAATAAACTTTCATTCCCCAAATAGCCTTTGACTCAGTGGTTCTGAGTCTCTTTTATGAAAATTTGGTCAACTTGTGAATCAGAAATCAGCCACAGTCCTAATCAGCAGTAATATTAAATATTCCTCGGGGGTATAGTGAGATTTTGCAATTTCCTGATACCGGGAACATAGATTATGGATAAATGGGTAATTAGAATTTTAAAATGCACATTATAAAGCCATTCTTTTGCGTTTTCAATTTCAATTCAAATAGAAAACAAGCTTAATAATCAGAAGAGCATGCATCAAGCTTTTCAGAGTCAAAAACCCTCGACTTATATTTATGTTTGAGGATGTGAACAGTGGCAGATGTGGGGGGAGCAGATGTGTAGGCTGCATCCTTGGGGCTCAGTTGAAGTTTTGTAAGCTGACACACACTTTCTTCACCTCTGCAAGCTTAGGTTTATGAGTTTTTCTGTTTTCAATTACTTATCAGGAAATTATTTACTACTGTAAAAAAATACCTTGGCTGTGCACCAATGGATTTTCCTATACAACACTCACTTATATCTTTGCCAATTAGCTCCCCATTCTTACCTTAGCTTGCATACCACATTATACTCCAAAATTTCTTCTCTTCTACTTTGCACCAACTTCTAATGTCAGTGGCCATATTGCTTTCATATGACTTTACATATGCACTGTCTCTAGGTAAAATACAAAGAGCTTTTTGCAACTGTTAATCTAAAAAGCACTATTCTATGCATGCTGTTCAAACATAAAGACTAAGAAAATTAAATGCTCCTACCTAAAAAGCATACTTTATTTCATAAAAGCTATATGAAAGTCATTATGTTATACAAAGACACAGGGCAGTATTACTTTCCAATTAACCAAGAAAGAAAAGGGTTAAAAAGCTACCAGTTAGTTTGAGAAATGTTCTTTTTTAGTTTTCTTGTTCCTGGCCTAGTCTCAAGCTAGCACGTGATGTGCTGAATGCCTGCCAGCCTCTTTCTTGTTGATCCTCCGGAGACCATCTGTGCTGGGGGCATTGATTAGAGTGTGTCTGCTGGGATTACATCTTTTCTGTTGCCATGCCAACTAATCAGCTGATTTTGGTTGCCACAGAAACAAAATGTCAGAGCTCACAGTATGGTAACATGAATTCAGCACAACAGAAAATGTTTTGTTAATTGGAGACCCTTTTGATTTTGGATTCCAAGGGAAAGGCAGCTTTTTTGGTTTGTTTGTTTGTTTAAGGCCAACTTCAGATAAATGCTACATTAATTTTATTAAGAGGAATGCACATAATTTTTTTGAAGAGCTAAGATATTAATTCCTCTTTATTAGCTATACCCATCTGTTTTACCACTTTTGAACAAAGAATGCATACATTTTTTTCATATATGCCTCTCTTCCATTTCCTGATCGTTCCATATAAAACAAACCCGAAGCCTTTGGTTTTATTTAGGTTCCGTTACAGGACAGAGAGGCTGTCTAGGGCCTGAGATGAAGCTGTGAGTGTAATTATTTGAGGAAAATGAGCAGTGACACAAAGTTCTCCTCCATCTTTTCATTTAAGAAAGTCATTTAATTTTCCTTTCAAAACTCACCAACACAGTCATCTCTGATTGAGGTCTGAGGGGTCCCATTTTGTACATCGTATGCCCTGGATAGCTTGGAGCCATAGCCCTGTGGCATCCAATCCGGTCAGATCTCAGAAGCTAAGCAGGGTCAGGCCTGGTTAGTACCTGGATGGGAGACCGCCTGGGAATACCAGGTGCTGTAGACTTGGGAGAGGGACCCAGCAACCCACTCCTAAAAATCAATCTGCCATTGAAAACCCTATGAATAGCAGAGAAGCACTGACAATAGTGTTTCACCTGCTGTACTCATGGTCGCTATGAGTCGGTTACTGACTCAATAGCACCTAACAACAACAACATGCCCTAGATAAAGCTATCTCCTTGATTTTGACTCAAAAAGGAGCATAAGACTTTTGGATATTTTCCATTTTGTAGGCCCATGACATTTGAGTGGAGGAAAGGTCTCCAACTGGTTTGTTGTGTCCCAGTGAACAGACAACATAATTGAACTTGACCCTAGAGATGCTCCAATTGAATAACCGGCTAGAAGGACTACACATATGCCTTCCCATTATGAAATTCTATCCCAGTGGAAGCCAACCAGAACCTACACTTGCTCTGGTTTTGTGGTTCCAATGGTAGAGTGCTGCTCTGCACACTCTGAGGCCCTGGGTTCCATCCCCAGCACCAAAATAAATAAATAAATAAATAAATAAATAAATAAATAAATAAATAAATGGAAAAGGACCTGGTAGCCTACTCCTGAAAAAAACAGCCATTGGAAACTCTATGAATAGCAAAGAAGCACCAACATACAACATAGCACCAGCCATGGTATCAGGGAGTGTTTTGTTCTGTTGTACATAGGGTCTTTATGAGTTGGACTGGACTCCATGGCACCTAAACACAACAAAACATAGAACAAATAGATTAGATAATTTAAAGGCCTGACATTTAACTGGGCTAATATTTGCTTAAATATCCTATAATCCCATCTCTTTATAAAAAATAAGGATCATAGCCTCCAAATATCCCTGTCCTGTATTGTTAAAACATGTCACTGTTGATGACTGGCTATAACAATCTCTGCTTTATGAAAGTTGTCACTGCAGGTGGCTTCTATCATGCTAACACCTCAGGGGAAATGTGTGGCTTAATTTCCATGCAACTGTTTTTGAAAACCTTGGTAAACTAATTTGAAAGCTCAGGGTGATATTAGCGAAGTAGTTTGGGGGACATAGAAGGCATCCCCAGTTCTGTCCACTCAACTGTCATGGCTAAGATGCCAAAAATAAGGTTCTGAAGATGACTCAACTCAGGAGTTTGGGGCCAGCGTGGCCACAAACCTAAAATTGCCCACAGATTCTGCTAATTGGATCTGAGGTAAAGGTCGTCCCTCAGATTACCAATAATTATCTTACAGTATCTCCGAGATCTTTGATGAAAAGATGGCAGATGTTCACAGAGTCTATTTTGAATAGTGCCTTGTTAGTGCTCATTAGTAATTCTCTTGGATTGGTTTTTGAGTTATTTGAAGAAAATACTAGATGCAATGAAAGAATTTATGCAGTGCTGAGGACATACTTGGATTGCAATAAATGTCACTATTGTGTGTTAAATTCCCCATGAGGAAAAGTAATTATTAATATTTAATAAAAGATTGATATAAATCATTAACCATCTTCTGGACTATATTTTTAGGAACATTCTTGTCCCCTCTTCAGTATTAATTAATTAATTTAGTTATTTACTTATTTTAAATGTGTTTTTAAAAGTTTCCAAAATTTTTGTATATTTGTTTCAGCCTAGGAAATCTTTCTCCAAAAAAGTTGACCAAAACCTCAATATAGCGGGGTGCCATGGTGCATGCATGTGATCTCAGCAACGAGGAGGGCTGAGGCAGGAGAACTTTTTGAGTTTGAGGCTAGCGGCAGCCTGTATAACTTATCAAGACCCTGTCTCAAAAATAAAAAATAAAAAAGGCCTGAGGACACAGCTCAGCAGTAAAGCACTTGCCTGCTATGCACAAGGCTCTGGATTCAAATCCCCAATGCTGTAAAAATCAAAGAAGAAGGAGGAGGAGCGGAGAAGGAGGAACAGGAAGCTCAATTTGTTAAAACAGATATAAGCTGCTCTGGTAGAGTCCAAAACCCCAGGGGTGTGGGCTGGGGTTTAGTTCAGTTGGTAGAGTGCTGCTCTGCACTCTCTGAGGCCCTGGGTTCCATCCCCAGCACTGCATAAGAACAGGAGAAGGACTTGACAGCCCACTTCTAAAGCCATCTTGAAACAGTCAGCCATTGAAAACCCTATGAATAGCAGAGAAGCACTGACAGAGTGCCAGGCATGGCACAGTGCGGTGGAATGTTTTGTCTGTAGTACATAGGGTCGCTATGAGTTGGTCCTGATTACAGCACCTAACAATAAGAAGCAGCCCAGGGGTCCAGCTCCTCCCAGTAGGGCCCCTGAAATGCTTTTCATGAACTCCTGTATCTCAGGGACCACACTATGACAATCACAGATCAAGAGTTCTGTATTCTCTTTGGTTGTCCTTCTTTATCTGTTCATCTCTTATTTGCTGCCACTCAGTGTATGCCAGGCACAATACCAAACCATCTACATACACAATTTCCTTTCTTCTCAGAAACCCTACCTAAGGGTGTTGTTACGCCTGTTTTATTGACAAGGAAACTAGAATTTAGGGAATTTATTGGATTTTCCAGAAGTTCCACAGGGAATTAAAAGTAGAGTCTGGATTCAAATATGGAATGGTCTGATGTCAAGGCCTCTATCCAGTATTTTGTACTGCTTCCCTAAGGCAAATGTGGGCTGATTAATGGATTGTAGCTATTTGAACTGGGCCAAGATGTTACAGCTCTTCCTTTCTCATAGTTGAACAGGCTAGTGGTGTGGGACTGCCTGGTATTTTCTTCCCCTTGAAAGTTGGTAATAATGGTAAATAAAATAAGAGCTATGTCCTAACAATGGTGTGAATATCAAAAGAAGATTACAAAAGTACTACCCTGCCACTGCCTGCAACCAAAGCACTGTGGCATCTGATCCCTCCAGATCTCGGAAGCTAAGCAGGGTCGGGCCTGGTTAATACCTGGATGGGAGACCACCTGAGAACACCAGATGCTGTAGGCTTGGGAGAAGGACCCAACACCCACACCCAAAAATGAATCCATCATTGAAAACCTTATGAGTAGCAAAGAAGCACTGACAATAGTGATTCACCTGTTGTACGCAGGGTTGCTATAAGTTGGACACTGACTTAATGGCACCTAACAATAACAACAACAACAACCTTGCCGCTGATCACTCTTTAGAGGAAGAAAGCCTCTGAAACTCTATTGTTTTATTAAAACTATTTTTTTAGAAAGACAAAAGCCTGGCCCTTTGTGTAAGCAGAACTTATCATTGCTGATGTAATGAGATTCAAGGAACACACTGTCTAATTGCGCCTCTGTTTCCCATGTGTCTGTGACTGATACCCCTGCCTTGGGTTGTGCGTTGCCCTCTGGAATTCCTCTTTGAAAATGCAAATGTTCTGTAGTTGAGTGATTGTGCAGTAACTCACACTTAAGCATAAATGATGTTTTCTCCCAGAGTAGAGCAACCAAGGTTAGAACCAGAGCTCTCACTCCCACAGCAGGAGAATGACCAGTGTGAAGGAAAAGTAGGAAATGAGAGAGGATCATCTTGAGGTGGGGGTTTACATACTGTGTGCTTGTTAGTTTTGACCCAATGTCCCTATAAGATGGCTTTCCAGGTAGAGAAACAGAGGCTCATAGAGTGTAAGTAGTAATTAGAGTGTAAGTAGTAATTAGTCATTGGCACCTCATGCCTAGTAAGCACCTGGGCTGTCTTTTGAACACACTGATTCTATAGATGACATGTGTCCCCACATGCCATGGGTGAACCATTTGTGTTCCGTCTTTGCAAAGAGCCAGTTCTGCCTAAGGAGGGCAAGGGACATTAAGTTCAATAGTTGGCGTGAGTTACAAAATGTGGCTTTCACAAACTGCATAACAAATGAGCGTGCTGTCTGTCTCTTCTAGGTGTGTACAGAAGGCAGGCTGATCTTGGAGTTCACCTTTGACGATCTTATGAGAATAAAAACATGGCACTTTACCATTAGACAATACAGAGAATTAGTCCCGAGAAGCATTCTAGCCATGCACGTGAGTAATTTAACTTCTATATTATGCTGTTTCCTGTTTTTCCCCCTCTGTTTTACTTGGAGAGAAAACCCAGTTCTCTCTCTATGAAAGAAGCTCAGTAGTCACCATGTCATGCTTTCATTAATTAACTCTACATACTGAGGTTTGTTATCCACAATTTTAATCCACAGGCCCCTTTTGCTTCCTTTGTTTCCAAGTTTGGTGTACTGTGAGACTATTTTTAATGCTGTATTATTTTAAACTCCAAACTGAGGTAACTGAGTAAGTGCTTTGTACTTTTCTCAAGTTCAGTCATTATCAAGTACTGCGCTGCCTGGGAGAATAAACCTGTTACACAGAAATAGGAAACACAATAAAAGAGGAAGTGAGAAAAGTTTCCAATTTTGACCAGAACATTGGATGAGACATGGGGCTCCCGTACCTTCAGGTCTGTGCCAACAAGAGTTAGTCCATCCAAACCACAGCTCTGGATTTGACTGGAATATCTGAGGTTCTCTTGGTTTCATCTGGCCATAAATCCCATCAACTTTATTGAGCATCAGATAGGTCCAGGGTGCATTCAGTGACTCTAGAGATCTATTTGACAGGTAAGTGAGAAGTAGGCAAGTGCAACCCCACAGGAAAGAGTCACGGGCATTGTGTTAAGTCATTCTCTCTACTATAATGCATGATGCAAGAGCTTCCATGAAAACCCACCCTAACAAAATCAGACTAAGTGAGCTTTATTTGGAAGACTCTGACTAATCTAAATAAATAACTAAAGTAAGTAAGAATCATTTATGAGTGTATACTATGCTAGGCCTTGTGCTAAACATTTTGTACACATTATGGTATTTAATCCATGCAGCCATTCATTTGGGTATTCTTATATTCCTATTTTGTTGTTGTTAGATGCCGCTGAGTCGGTTTCTGCCTCACAGCAACCTTATATACAACGTACGAAACACTTCCAGACATGGTGCCATGCCCGACACTATTGTCATGCTTCTCTGCTATTCACAGGGTTTTCAGTGGCTGATTGTTCATTGGGAGTGGGTGCCAGGTCCTTCTCCCAAATTCCTATTTTAGAAGTGAGGAGATTGAGGCTCAGAGAAGTTTGAAAAATTGCCCAATGTTTTTCAGCTCAAAACCAAGCAAAGCTTTTGACCCAGTTGGTTTTGACTCCAAAGCTAGGCTGATACACCAACAGTCTCCCAGCTCTCTCATTCTAGGCTATCTACCCAGGCCTTTGTCCTCAACCTTCTCCTTCCAACTGCTTCGCCTCACCTCTGCCCTTTCCATTGACTTTGAGCTTTCTGCTATGGTACCCTCCTTTCCCACTCCATCATTTCTGTTTTGTTTTGTTTCTTGAGACAACGTCTCCCTGTGTCACCCAGCCTGGACTCAAACCTGTGATTCTCTCTCCACCTCCCACATGCTGAGATTGCAGGCATGTGCCACGATGCCTAGCTGTCACTCCATTACTTCTTGCTACCCATGCGCCAAGTCCTTCATAATTCTTAAGGCCTGTCTTGCACCCTCCACTCCCCTGGAAGAAGTCTGGAGTACCTACTCTTATTTTCAGAATAGACTGAGAGGCAGCAGGAGGAGTAGTGGGGAGCTTGGGCCCTGGATGAAAATTCCTAGGTATTGCTTTCATGTTCATGTGTGACCTTGGGCAAATGACATGACCTTTCTGTGCTTCCACTCCCTTACCTGTTAAATGGGTACAGTAATGAAGCATGCCTCAGAGAACTGGCTGGAGGATTAAAACTTAATAACTTTAAAGCACTTAGAATAATACCTGACACATAGTAGGTCCTCTGAATGTATTGGTGATTGGTTCCAGCAGCAACAGCAATGACCGGAGCAGCAATATTCTTTCATACACTGGTAGATGTCCTGTCTTCTGACTATAACGTAAGTTCCTTGCTCTTGGCCATGACTACTTGCATCTATGAAGTATGATCAAAAACTATGGTGAATATTTAAATTAAAAAAAATTATTACAGTAAAAGGCACGTTGCCATTAATCCCCCTCAAAGTCCTCCCCTTGGCTTTGAACAGGCTTATCCCATCATTACTGCCACCTCCTGAAGCAGTTCTGGAGGTCGTCTTTCGTGAGTCTCTTCAATCTCATCCTTCATCCTGACAACACTCTAGGTCACTCACTGCTTCCGGTATAGCAATTTCTGTCAAATGAAAACATTACAGTATGTCCTCTTCCACCATATTCATGGTTCTTGGACCATGTGACTTCCAGCTCTTCCCCAAAGTCAAAATGACCATGAGAGGTGAATGTTTTGAGTGTATTCGAGGCATCAAGGCAGCCACAATAGTGCAACTGAAGACATTCATGAAAGAGGTCCTCTAGAACTGCTTCAGAAAGTGTCAAAATGAATGGATAAGTGTGTTTGAAACTAAGACGAGTATTTTGAGGAGGATTATTGGCAATATGTTGTCTACTGTAATAATTTTTTTAATTTAAACAGTCACCATATTTTTAGATCACTCTGTGTGTGTTGAAGCAGCTCTTCCTGGAGAGGTTTAATATCCAAAAAGCCCCCTTTTGAGAAATTGACATAAAACTGATATCCTCTGGCTATTTTCTCCTATGTATTGATTTTTATTGCTAGACACAAACCCAACTGAGAGTATCACTGTGAAAAAAGTAAGTATAGAAAATAAACTTCTATTAGTATAACCTAGATAATCCCATGAGCACAGACATAGAGGCAAAGTGATACTATTTACATCTCCCTCTGTGTAGTGCCAATTTGCTTATGCCAACTAAGAATGAAGCAGAAAGAAAGAGCATCAACTAAGATTCATCTTTAAATAGAATACAGAAAGAATTTTCATTTATTTATCTGGCCAAACATAACATTTGGGGAGTCCCATGGTACTTTTTAATCCCATGTTAAAATGTGGCTGACATTTTGGAAAATATGGTACTCACTCTTACAATCCTGTGGGATGGAAGATATTGAGGACATCAGCCTCAGTTTAATGGGGAGGAGAATTAGAATTCTCTCTCTTTCTCTCTGTATATATGTATGTATATGTACGTGTGTTTATTTTACAGTAGTTGAAAAGTTTTCAAATACAATCCTCAACCATGAGCTATAAAAACAGTACCACTAACACAGCAGGAAACAAGGACATGGCTCTGCCAAGTTCAGAGGTACCTCCTTCTCTGCTGAGGGCTCTGGTCCTAGCGTTCTCCCAGTGGGGCTCAATGCCTTTCGATCTGAAGACATAGGGGCATGGTTTCTCACAGAAAAAGTAACATTTTTCTCCCTAGGATTGAATGTACATCTGAGGCTCTTTGGTTTTCCCTAGTCTTATACAATTGATCCACAAATGTCCTTGAGTACTGTATACAAGTGTCTTCAAAAGGTAACTTAAATTGTCTCCAGTGATTTGTCCCCTCAAGAAAAATCAGCAGTGTCAAGATTGCATTTCTCAGCAGTGGTAGCACAATCTAAGATTTTTGTGAGATTATGCCATAGAAATAAAATACATATTTTTTTTTCCCTATTTAGGCACAAGATCCTCAGGTTCTGGATCAGCTGTCCAAAAACATCACCAGGATGGGGCTAACAAACTTCACCCTCAACTACCTCAGGGTAAGATTAATTGAATGATTCTATTTCCTGGTTGAGTTTGAAAAGTACTTTTGTGCATTTTGAATCAATACATTAAAATGAATTATGATATAGCATAAAGTATCTGTTCTTTGCCACTGGGGTGTGTGTGTGTGTGTGTGTGTGTGTGTGTATTCAGTGGAGGACAGAGTTTCATCAACAAGCAGTCAAACCTAGCATTTGTCAGGTTTAGCTTTCTCTGATCATTTGTGTGACTCTCAAATTAATTTTTCAAAGGCTAGCAGTGTCCCTATTTCATAAAAATGCTTTAGTGCTCCTTGCTTTCCGGTTGTCTCAGATTTTTCATGTGCTTGTTGTTCAGTTTTCTCTCCTCTGTGTCCCCATCCTGGACCACCCCCTTAGGAGAATCAGTGTGCCATTCTGAGACAGTAGCTATGGCTGTACAGTCTCCTAAAGAAATCCAACTCTGTGCTGAAATGCAGACATTTCTAAGGCTTCTTAGGGACTCTCTTAATAACATGCAACAGTTTTTTCTGGTTTGGATATCATTTTTTATTTAAAAAGCAAGTATTTTAGGCAAAATTTTCTGCCTATATAAATTCAGAACTTCAATATTTGTCCTAAGGGGGTTACATAACTAATACCAGTTTTTAGGACAGAATTGCAGTCATCACATTATAGGTAAAGCACATATAGTTTCATTTAAAAAACAACCACTGTCCTCTAGAATCCATGAGAAGGCAGTGGCCACATTGCACAAGCCTGTGCCTTTGAGATGTTGAACTCCTTCACAATACATCAGTTCACCTCTGCAGGGTCTCCCAGTCCACCATAGAATTTATGCTATTGCTTCTGCATCCTTAAGGGCATACTGGTTTGTGAACTTTATTTTGTATTCAGTATCCTCTGTGTACAACCATCCTGCATCTGTTGAAATGTTGAAATGCTTTGGCCAGGCTTATTGTTCTATGAATTAATAATGATTTGAAAAGGATCTTCCAAGTCACTCACATATTTCTAGACATTGAAGTTGCAAAGACAAAAGTCATGCTACCCACCATCATGAAATTCATGCCTATGAAAGTAGAACCATAAAAAGAGAAAATCGTGGACAATAGTAAATACCCTGATAGAAGTTTCCAGAAGCAATTATGGGAGTGCCAGAGAGCCTCAAAAGAATCAGTCTGAGAAGGCTTTATGGAGAAAGTGATGAATGAATGGAGTGGGAAAGAATGAATAAAGGTAACTGACATGGAGGAGACAGTAAGGATACTTCCTTCAGAAGGAAGGAGAAGGTACACTAGGGCAGAATTCCTCAAACTTTTTGGTGGTAGGGACCAGTTTTACAGAAGAGAATTTTTTCCATGGAGCAGAGATGGAACTCAGATGGTTTTGCCAGCAGTGGGGAGCAGCTTAAATACAGGTGAAGCTTCACTGGCTCCTAGCCTCTCAGCCCTGCTGTACAGCAGGGGTTGGGAATCCCTGCCCTAGGGGATAGAACTGCAAGCAGTCTTAAATGGAATTAGGAGCCAAGAAGGCTGAGAAGGACAGTCCTTTGGGAGGCAGGAATGTGTCCTTTGTCATATTTGTCAGGAAGGAGCAAGTCCTGCTGTCTCCCAGCATGTAGTGACAGGATCCTGGCCAGCAACCACAGGAAGGCAGAGTGCAGTGTGACAGCCACAAGGTGGTTCAAGACAATAGGACAGGCTGTCGAGCCTTGTCAGGTCACTCCAGCTCTGCTTTGCTGATTGATCCATCATTCATTTCACAAGCAGTTCTTAGAACCCATGTTGGTGTCAGGTCCCTGCCCTCAAGTAGATCACTGCCTATGACATGAGAAAGAAAAACAAGTATGTGGTGGGAAAAAACATGGTCCCTAGGTGCAGGGCTGGGCTGGGATTTAGCTCAGTTGGTAGAGTGCTGCACTGTAGTCTCTGAGGTCCCAAGTTCAATTCCCAGCACCGCAAAAATGGGAAAAGGACCTGACAGTCCACTCCCAAGGCAATCCTGAAACAGTCAGCCATTGAAAACTCTATGAGGGTCACTATGAGTCAGATACCGACTCTATGGTACCTAACAACAACAACAGGTGCAGGGCTAGACATGACAATGGCTAACATTTGCGTAGCATTTACTATAGGCAAGGTGCTGCTGGCATGTGCTGCAGGGAGTCCCCTCTTGCCCCCCACCTCTCCAAATAATCCCAGCAGCCCTGTGAGACAGGGAGAGTCCTGTTTTGTAGGTGAGGATGTTGAGGCACAGAGTAGTAACTACCCCAGGTCTTGGAACTGGTGCGTGGCAGCCTAGGGACTCAAAGCACTGTCTGATTGCAGGCACAGAGGAAGAGAGGCTGGCAGGTGGCAGGGAGGGCTGCAGTCTCCAGGAGATGGCCCTTGAGTAGACTCTGAAAGATGAGTGGATGGTGAGCAGGCAAGTAGGTAGAGACAGAGGCCCACCACCAGCAGTGACAGAGGATGAATGGAGGCAGTGGGTGCGGGAGCTCTGGGAAGTTTTCATGGCTGAACTGTAAGCTTCAGGTTTGGTTTAGGTACAGACACAGGTAACTTTTGGAAGAAAATCATACAGACTTACTGAGTGGAATAATTGGAGACAAGATTTTGTTCCAGTGCCAGGAGAGCATAGTCAGGGGCGACCGTCTCCTGTGTGGCATCAGCTTGGGGGATGGATGGATAAGAGCAGGTGTTTGGCAACATCCCTGTGCCAGCTGGGGGACCCATAGTAAGTTCTTTGATCTCTCTATGCCTCTTTTTTCTTATCTGTGAAATGGGTATAGCACACATTCCTCTTCCCAACATAAATGCATGTCCAGTTTCGTTTACTCATTTAGCAAAGTGCACTTTCAAAAGGACCTCCATCCTCCCTCCTCTTTCCGGTATGGAGTCCAGTCCCTGCTGGATTCCCCTATCCTCAGAGTGGGTGAGAAGAGTCCCCATGGGTCAGCACAGCAGGGGCCTGGGCCACTTCCTCAGCTCTTGCCTTTCATTTTCACCAAAGGGAAAAATCTCTTCTGGCTCAGCATTAGAAACTGCCTTCACTTCAAATTTCTTATATGAATTCTTGGGTACAAAGATCGACAGTATGCAACAACTATGTTTTCTTCAAATAACTTTAGAGGATAATATTTTAAAACGAAAAAATAAATAAACAATGCCTATTTTGTTTCCAGTGTACTAGATGGAGAGAGGATGCACAATGCAGAAATTATGTCTTTACACAATTTTTATTGGAAATTTTTAATGTACACCTTAATGTGATTCATTCTGATATGCTTTTCATTGTGACATTTCCACATATGCATTTTGTTGTACATTATTCATATAGGTTCCCCCTTACCCTCTTGTATACTTCCTCCCCCCATCCCACCTCCCCCCATTAAAGACTTCTCTACCATTTACTTGTCTTTTTATGGTAATATTTTTCTATATATCCTTGGGTTCCAGTTCTGTTTAAGATAGAAACTTTTTCTGTAGTGAACTTTCTTTTTACCTTGTCATAACTATTACATGCACTTTCTAGACCATCTATAATGATACCATTCTTAGCTTTTTTTTCTCTTTTATTATGGTCTGACCTTTGTGTAGGATTTTTTCCTTCTTATAATTTTGATTCAGCTCCCACATATGAATGAGAACATGTGGTGTTTCTCTTTGTGAGCTTGTGTTCATTCACTTAAAATAATTTTCTCCAATTCCATCCATTTTGCTGCGAATGGCCTTATTTCATTTTTTTTGGTTGCTGAGTAGTATTCCATTGTGTATATATACCATAATTTTTTTATCCATTGTTCTTAAAGGACCCCCCACCCCCAATGTACAGATTTCCACAATGGCCATGAGTGGAATGTGCTGTGTTGATCCTCATTTATCTCTCATCATAGTAAAATGGATTTTTTGGTAGGGGGGGAGGTGAGGAGGCTGTGTTGGGGGTCAAACCCACAGCATCATGCATGCTAGGCAAGTGTTCTACTACTGTGCCACTTCCCAGCCCTACAGTGACCTCTCTTGTCCATGTACACTAAGGATACTGTGAGAGCACCATGAATTATACATTGCCTAATTGGACTCGACTCGACGGCACCTAACAACAACAACAACCTCCCTAAGGGGAGCTGGGATTTAGCTCAGTTGGTAGAGTGCTGCGCTGCAGTCTCTGAGGTCCTGAGTTCAATTCCCAGCACCACAAAAATGGGAGAAGGGCCTGGCAATCCACTCCCAAGGCAATCCCCAAACAGCTATTAAAAACCCTATGGAGGTCGCTATGAGTCGGATACCAACTCTGGCATATAACAACAACCTCCCTGAGGGCTTGAGCCAATCCCTTTTTGTTATTAAATTTTACATCCAACAGCAGACCAAGAGCTCTTTGGGTGGCATCTATGTGCGAGGCATGAAAAGGATGGGGCAGGGTGTTTACAAGAATGATTACGATGTGGTCCTCCAGGAAGCCAGATAAATCTCATTGCTTTTGTCATCTTCTTTACATTGGGAATGGCCTTGGATCATATGAAAGATCAGAAGCATTTGGGACTCTGGTGCACATAGTCTGCTTCCAGTTTACACAGTCCAACCTCAGCTGGGGACCTCAGGTCATCTCAGAATTTGTTTCTCTCCGGATACCTGGGTACACCTGATCCTCGTTGGTCTCAGCAGATGACTTCCATTTGCCTTGCCTCATTTCCACTGTGTTTGTCGGTCACTCTGCTTCACCATGCCTTCTCACCTGGGCTCCCTCATGATCCAGCCTCACCCCACGCCCCTTTCTGTGCTCCCGCTCCATCCTATAGTAGGCAAGCTTCCTCCAGTTGGGCCAAGCTGGTCACGCCATTGCTTCCAGGCTTCCACCTAGCATGGCTCCCTGCCTGACTTGCTATTCCTGCCCTTCACATCCATCTGATGTGCCCAGGCCAGGTCCTTCTCACCCATCAGGATTCATCTATCACGGCCTGTGAGAATCTCTCCCTAGCTGACCCTCAGCAGGCGTAGGTGCCCCTCCCCAGCGCTCATGGCCATGGAATTCTGTGCACATGGCCTTTTGCTTAGCTCTTGGTGGGTCCCACGTGAGAACTGTCATTCCACTCATCTGGCTCCTGCCCTACAGGCAGAATAATGTGAAGGCACATACGCTCCCAGTAAGTGTCTCTTGAATGGATGGTTGGTGGTTGGTTGCTTTGGAAAATGGAAGACTTGATTTTGAGTGACACCAACAAAACTGATTCATTTACAAAGTCGCTTCTAGAATGTCACCGTGTAATCTAAGGAGCAGAAGAGTGGGAACATGCGTGAGGCCACTAGATCTCTCTAGCAGGCAAAATTCCTACTTAAGTACTCAGAATTTCCAGTGTCAAATTTTTATCCTAATATTTTTCTTTGCTCTTGGTAAGAACTCAGTTTGTGCTCTAAATGCCATTATGCCCTTTTCACGATTTTGAAAATGCATTCTTTTAAGTTCCTGAGGACAGATTTGTTTAATTACTTTTGTCTCTTTCCTTTGGCCTGATTTTTTTTATCCTGGAATAAGCATACATTTTTTTGGATTTTTATGCATTATGGATAACACAACTTTAAAACATCTTATCCTGAATCTCAACCAAATGATTTTCTTTGTGTGTTCTCTGACTCTTTATTCATCCATGTGCATAATTTCTGCTTAAATGCAATCAGGTTACATACACGATTTCTTAATATTATTTGGTAAACACTTGTGTGTTTCTACACAGTCATACCAACCATTTATAATAGCTGCAAATATTCCCTCATGGTATTATGACAGTGTTTGCTTAATCATTTCTCGAATGTTGAGTGTTGAAGTCATCTTCAAGTTGCTGTTGTCATTATTGTCATTTCTCCAAACTCCTTTACCATGTCCTGCTCTTGACTCTTTCCTGGACTTTAGAGGCCCATGTGAGAAAAAAACTAAGTGTGTTTGGGATTTAGAGAAATGTAGGTATAATTCCTAACTCTTCTATGTGGCCTTGACCAAATGGCTTCAATTTTTGAACCTCACTTTCCCTATCTGAAAATTGGGGAGGCTAATATGGCTCACGGCTGGGATTTAGCTCAGTTGGTAGAGCACTGCGCTGCAGTCTCTGAGGTCCTGAGTTCGATTCCCAGCACCACAAGAATGGGAGAAGGACCTGGCAATCCACTCCCAAGGCAATCCCGAAACAGTCTGCCATTGAAAATCCTATGAGGGTCGCTATGAGTCGGATATCGACTCGACGGCACCTAACAACAGCAACAACAACAATATGGCTCACAGGGTTGGCATGAGGATTACATGAACTACAATTTATAACAGTTTGGCAAAGAAAAGAAGCATAATAAACCTCCATTCCCTCTTGCACTACCTCAGGGCAGTGGCTCAGGGTTCAACTTCCACCATGGCTATTTATTTTTGTTATATGCTAGTGATCATGCTTTAATTTCCAAGAACCCCCATTGTTGCATGTGTGAATCATTATGTCCATTGTGAATGACAACAGCTGCATCACAGGTGAGGGATAAAATGATAATGCAGGTGAAGAATAGTTTTTAAACTCTACTCCTCCAGGAAGCCAGATAAATCTCATTGCTTTTTTTTTCCCCAGTACTAGGGGTTGAACCCAGGGCCTCGCACTTGCATGTTTTGCAAGTGCCAGACCACTGAGCTGCACCCCCAGCCTATTTTTTTACTTTTTGAGACATGGTCTGGCTGAATTACGCAGACTGCCTCTGGTCTCAAACTTGTGATCCTCCTGCCTCCGCCTCCCGTACTGCTGGGATTATAAGCATGCGCCACCATGCCCAGCTCAATCTCATTGCTTTTGTCATCTTCTTTACATTGGGAATGGCCATGGATCATATGAAAGATCAGAAAGAAAAAAAAAAACAGAAAACAAGGGATTGATTGATGATGTAGGCTACAAGGATGGAGCTTGGGACATGTTCCTTATATTTGACACCCCTCCCCAGCACAGTTGTTATGACAAATATGTAGTCATCACTGTTGAGTGTTTTTATTGCTATGTCTAGCCTTTTTGCTATTGTTATGGTTAAATAAGTCTAGCTCTTCAAATAAGCAGCATCAACTGGGCATGAAACCATTTGGGTTCCATGGACATTTTGTTGTTGTTGTTGTTGTTTTGTTCGTGTTTCATTTTTTGATCCTGCACCTTTAATTTCCCAAGTGAATAAAGATTTTTGTTGTTATTGTTATGCCTTAAAGAACATTGGTCCCTGCATGTCACCTCCACTAATAGCAACGGGAGCATAGTCCAATGCCTGGAAGAACTGGGCAATTAACTTTGGAAAATGACCCCCAATAGAAGGACATGAAGTGGCCTCCAGGAGATCGAGCGAGGCTGGAGTCAGCATTTGGAATTGTGCCGAGGCTTTTTTGTTTCTTGTTTTTGTAAGCCTTGGACTTCCAGCCAAATATTTTCCTTGATCTTATAACAGGAGAAGGGATTGCAATCCAGCTCCCTCTCCCAACTAAATGCCAAGACAAGCCTAAGGACAGACCAGGAATTCCTGCTCAGAGACGGAGATGAACCATAGTTCTAAGCAGTCAGAACAGGCTGGGATGCAGGCAGCGCATTTGCCCTTTAGGCCTTCAGACAGAGCAGCAACAAAGCCCTCAAGGGCTGGGGAGGCAAAAGCCATACCAGCAAACCCCCTGTGCCACATGCAGTGCCTGGCATATTATAGATCCTGGAAGGACTGGCAGCAGAAGCTGTGCTGTTTGAGTTGGGTTTGTGGGTCTCAGCAGGCTTGGAAACTGTCTGTTACTGAGCTAGAAGTCCAGAGAATGAGAGTGAGAACTTGAAAACTGCTGTAGCAATTTGACATTGTCAGAACATCC
>VMDO01033114.1:0-18286 GCA_007922755.1 Pedetes capensis
TTTGTCAGTCCCTCTCCACAGGTACACCCTCTCAATAACTGCTTTTCTTACTTTCTTTGTCAAAATAGGACTTAAGTTTTCCCATGAATTTCTTTCATAAAATTCATTAATACTGGGAATAACATTATATACTTATTTTGCTGTCTTTATTTTCTCTTAACACAATGTAAGTTTGTCAAATACAGGGATATTTTCTGTCATATTTATTATTATATTCCCACATTGATAAAAGTGCATGTAACTGAGTAATTGCGTAGTAACTATTTGTGGTATAAATGAAGGAACATATGTCTCAATGAATAGACAATATAAGTTTACCATTCTAAATACAAATCCCCAACATTTCAAGTCAAATTACTCTATTACTGCCCCTGCCATCCTTTGAATGTATTAAAAAAATCTGCTGATGATAACCACATTTTGTTCTGTAGAACATTTTCCCAATGAACTTAGTAAATTATACATTTACTTAGTAAGTTAAACTTAACTCATACAACTGTTTTGAAAGAAAGAACAATGTGATTTAAAAAAAAAACTACTGTCTTTAAGAAGATTATAATCTATGACAGATATAATATTTTACATAATTATAGTGACTTAACCACTTGGACAAATATTTGATCTTGCTTCCTTGTTTCATTCATTCATTCCTTCCTTTTTCCAATTTTCTTCTATTTCTTTTTCTCTGTTGTTTTCCTCTTTATTTCTTTTTTATTTCTTTTTTTTAATTTTTTGTTGTTTGTTTGTTTGCTTGTTTCATTACTGGGGTTGAACTAGGGCCTTAAGCTTGAATGCTTTGCAAGTGCTGTACCACTGGGCTGCAACTCCAGCCCATGTTTTTACTTTTCTGAAACAGGGTCTCACTAAATTATGCAGACTCCCTCTGGTCTAGAACTTGTGATCCTCCTGTCTCCCTCCTGAGTCACTAGAATTACAGATGTGCACTACTGCACCCAGCTCTCCTCTTTATTTCTAATATAATCATATAAAATAAACGGTTTTTTAATTGTGCACTAATTAAACTAAAAGAACCTAAAACAAAATAAACACATAAACACAATAGGCAGCAAATAAATACAGGCTGAGCATGGGGACACATACCTGTAATTTCAGCAACTCAGAAGGCAGAGATAGGAGGATCACAAGTTTGAGGGCAGAGGCATCCTATATAACTTAGTGAGAACTTGTCTCAAGATAATTTGTGGAATAAACTGAGTGCACGAAACAATTGTTGATTATATATCTCACAGCATTGCTTATTGGATGTGCTCAACTAGGCAGCTCTTGCTCAGTTTGTGTTCTGTTAGTAGTGGCAAAAGTTGGAGTTATATCAGAGGTTTATACACTTACATGTCTGGGACCTGACCTGGGGACACTTTTTTTTTTAACAGAAAGAGTTCTAAGAACACCTCTTCTATTCGAAGTGGCCTCTCCAGTATGGAAGTTTGTGAATAGCCAGACTTCTTACATGATATTTCAGGAGTCTCAATACCCAGCTCCACAAAGGAGCTGCATTGAATATTTGGTTTTCTATCCTCTGAATTCATGGGTCAAGTCATTCAGTCTAACCCACAGTCAAGTACAGAGGGCTTAAAATCTTCATCTTGATGTGAGATGAAGACAATTTCAGATATATTATATTATATATTATTATATATTTTATGTATTTATTCATTCATTTATTTTTATTTTTGATACTTGGTGGTTGAACCCAGGGGCCTCACACATAATTTACCAATGCTATACCACTGGTCTGCTCCCCTATCCCATTTATTTATTTTTTTATTTTGAGTCAGGGTCTCGGCTGCCTCTGGCCTGGAACTCAGGATCCTCCTGGCTCCCCCTCCTGAGTTGCTGGGATTACAGATGTGCAGCACAGATATATATTAAAGGCACCACAGTGAGAATTACATTTTCAAGATCTGATTATATAATGCTCATCAAGCTTAATAAGAGGATGAACAACCAGTCCAGTTTGCCTGAGATTTAGAGGATTGCTGGGATGTAGGATTTTTAATGGTAAAACCAAAAAAGTCCTCAGTAAACTCGGAAGAATTGGTTACATACCACTACTTTTACAACACGGGAAATGAAAATGCGTGGTAAATAAATATTAAATAAAGCCCTCACTATAAAAGTCCACCTAAGACTTACCAAGTTGTGTTATATGGAAAACTACAAAGAAGAAATGCTTTATAAAAATGTTGATTCTTGGTCATATAGATTGGAGAATCATGAATAACCATGGATCCTTCTTAGAAACATTGATAATAAAGTCCAGCATCACACAAATATCTTTGATCACCAAGTATTTCTTTTCCATGTCAAACTTGTGAAATGGAGTACATTTTGAGAAATGATGAACCAAATGCAATAAATGAAATAAAATGCATGTTTATTCAAATTAAAATATTAATATGGAGACATCTCTAAGAATCAAGAATATTAGAGAATAAAGAGCACAGTGTTGTGCAAAATGCATGCTTTGTGGTGTCTTACCCTTTTAATTTGATCATAGGTATATAAAGATTATATTATTCCAGTAGAGATAGAAGCATAGAGCTAAGTCACGGACTTCCAGAAATAGAATCAATTTTGTTTTAAATAAAATAAAGTAACAGACACCGAGCTTAAATTATTTGGCTAAATGTCTGTGTGGGGAAGTTCACACATCCTCCACACTTTCTGCTTCACTCTAATCAGAACCATTAGTCTTCTCATTCTTTCCAATATCAAATTTACCTGCAATGGAAATATACGGGACTATTTGTTTCTTTATAAAAACACAAAGTACAATTTGAAATTCAAACTATATGTATCTAAAGTGTCATTTTATTCATTGAAGAAGGATAGTCATCAGGTTTAATAATTTTCTTGATCCATTTTCTGAAACATATTTATGAAATATAAGGATTATTTTAATCACAACATGATACCATAGCCATCTTGGGGAAAAATAGCTGTAAGATTCATATGATTGATTTTTCTTTCTGTTTTATGCAGAGGAATTTTAGCTTTAATTTCCTTAAAAGAACCAAAACCTATGAGTTAGTAATTCTGAAATTGGACTGCAATGTGATGTCCTAAAAACCACAAGAGAATGGCAAACTCAAACACCTGGTTTTGGGGGCCAGTTTGGCAGTTACTGTGCTGTGTGATTTGAGGAAATATGAATCTCAAAACCTCAAATTTCTCATCCATAAAGTAAAGGATGGTTCTTTTTATGCCAACTTTGGAAGTTGTTGCATAAATAAAATGAGGCAGCATGTGTGAAAGAGTATTTGAAAAATAAAGTTTGATTTATTTTAATTTTATGATCAGGGATCAATTTGTATGAAGAGATATACCATTCCTTCTGATAATTGTTGCCAGTCATGAAGTATTTTCTCATTACTTTGTTTTATTCGAGGTACTCCATTATTTAATTAACAGCAATTCTATTGAGAAGCGATGTTACTTTCATATTACAGTTGAAAAAACTGGGGATCAGAGTTAGAAAAGGCACTTCCCAAGACCGCATGTCTAGTGAGGCACAAGGTTTGATTAACATTAAGGTGAGTCAAAAGTGAAAAATCCTTTTCCAAAAGAAAAGGATTTTCTTTGTCGCTCTCATTCATTCCATTATTTTACATAACATCCAAGCATCACAATGAACACATTTTCCCCTTGATGTTAAGAAGTTTTTAAAGATCTAGTTTTAACCGATTTAAAATATAAACTCAGGTAATGTTGATAGCTATTTTTATAGGATCTATGTTTGAGTTGTTTTGTTTCATTTTATTTTACTTTTGAGACAGGGTCTCACTCACTATGCAGCCCATGCTTGTCTGGAACTCACTAGGTAACCCCGGTTTCCTCAAATTCACAATCTTCCTGCAGCCCTTGGAGAACTGGGATTGTTAAAATGACCACCCAGTCCAAACCAATTTATTGTTGTTGTTGTTGTTAAGTGCCGTTGAGTCGGTATCCGACTCATAGCCAACCTCTGTACAACAGGGTTCTCTGCTGTTCATAGGGTTTTCAATGGCAGATAGATTTTTGGGAGGGGGTTGCCAGGTCCTTCTCCCAAGCCTACAGTACTCTGTGTTCCCATGTGGTCTCCCATCCAGGTACTAACCAGGCCTGACCCTGCTTAGCTTCCGAGATCTGACAGGATCGGATTCCACAGGGCTACGGCTGCAGGCCAAACCAATTTATAGATTTAATATAATCCCCATGCAGCCTGCAGCCATAGCCCTGTGGCATCCGATCCCATCAGATCTTGGAAGCTAAGCAAGGTCGGGCCTGGTTACTACTTGGATGGGAGATCGCCTGGGAACACCAGATACTGTAGGCTTGGGAAAGGGACCTGGCAACCCACTCCCAAAAATCAATCGGCCATTGAAAACCCTATGAATAGCAGAGAAGCACTGGCAATAATGTTTCGCCTGTTGTACGTAGGGTGGCTATGAGTTGGATACTGACTCCATGGCACCTAACAACAACCACAAAGCTACCATGCCTGGCTCTTATGACCAGTTAATAATGAGTCTTTTTTAATTGAGCAGGAATATTTTTCAGGATTCATTTGGGTTCTTCTTATATACCATTAGAATTATTTCATTCACTAAAGCAGCCAAGAAGATATCACTGTCATTGCACAGATAATAAGACTAAGACTCAGTTTGGCTAAACACTGTCTAAAGACATGGTAAGCATTTTGTGTCAGAAATAGATATTAAATTACTCTCTCTAAACATTCACTGTGTTACTCTTCTTGGGCTATTACATTAAGACACTCAAGATTGCTATTGTTTTGTTAGGTGCCCTCAAGTCAGGTTTGACTCATAGGGCATAGGGGACCCTCATAGGGATTTCAAAGGCTGATTGCTTCAGGAGAGGATTGCCATATCTTTCTTCCGTTTTTGCGGTACTGGGAATTGAACCTGTGTGCTAAGAGAGTACAGTGAGACACTCTACCACTCTACCAACAGAGCCAAACCCCAGCTCACCCAAGATTAGGTAACTTATAAACAACGGAAAAGGTTGTTCAACATAATTGTAGAGATAAGAAAGTCCAAGAACAAGATGCTGAAAGTTTCTATGCCTAGTGTTGTTCTTCTTGCTGTGTACTTACTTGTGAAAAATGCAAGAGAGTGAACTCACTCTCTCAAGCTTTGTATGGGCCCTAAATCCTACCTGGGGCAAAGGCTCTCTGAAGCAAACTGCATTCAGATGCTTCTTTATGCTCTTATCTAGTGGAAAGTTCTAATACTAGTGAAAAGTTCTAAGACTAGTGAAACCAGATCTTGATATATATTTTTTTACATTCTTGGGAATTGAACCCAGGGCCTCACACAGGACTTTGTAAGGGCTCTACCACTCAGGTGCAGCTCCATCCCATTTTGTGTTTCTTTTTTTTTGTGTTGCTTTTTGTTTTTTAATTTTTGAATCAGGTTTTTGCTAAGTTAGACATGCTGCCTCAAGGGCCCAACTCACTATCTTCCTGCCTCTGCCTTCTGAGTTGCTGAGATTACAGGTATGTGCTACCACATATGTGCTACCACACTTACCTTATTTTTTTCCTTTATAGATATTTCTTTTCTGTTTGGATTTACTTATTTTCAAAATTATATCTAATATTAATACCTATTTTTAGATGCCAAACTTGAATTGAAACACTTTACTTTTTGCAGTATATTACACCATGCACTCTATTTTTAAGTGATTAGTACAGTTTTGGGTGCTCATGAAGTATATAGTCTACTTGAGTCTTTCCAAGAAATTCAAGTCAGCTGGCTTCTTTTTGGCTAAAACAGCTGACCTTACAAGTGGAAGATGCTGTCATTGTCTCACAAGAACTGTTTCCTCCAGTGTTATGAGGATCTATTTATACCCACTTATCTGTAAGCATTTTAAGGACAGGGAACATGATCTTTAAATTTCTGTATCATATCGATAGCTTTATACATGTCATATAATAAATGTGACAAATAACTGTTTAGCAAATGAAAACATGAGAAAACTGTCACCAATCCAGTAACAAGAGCATTATTTTTTTCTGCTGTGGGCCCAGTTAAAATCTGCCATAACATATTGTATAACATAATAGTCAGGAGCAGCACCATTGTCTTCTATTCCTAAATCTGATATTTCTTGGAGTACAGAATTAACATTGAATATTAATAATACCTTTTCTATTATTCTCAGTAATTCTTCTTCAATCTTTTCTACTACCAAAACTTTCTGCACAACTTAGCCTTCTTATTTTATAGATTAGAAGGTATGAGAATACAAAGAATACTGTCAGATTTTTGTTTTGTTTGTAGACATCAGTAGATTTCTTACACAAAGAATAGAACTAGTGCAAAAACATTTTTGCCTTGCAAAACATAGGCTAAATATAGGGGTAAAGATTTACTTTAGAGTTGTAAAATTATAGTTTTGAATTAAAAATCATAAATTAGACTTTAAGCTGCAAATCATAGAGGATAAAGGAGAACATGTAAATGATAAGGATGTGAAAGAATATTTCTGGGCACTATATAGGGGATAATAATTTGACTAGACCCAAGGGAAGAAGAACTGGTGGGGGACAAGTAGGTATTAAAGGAGATACATGTCTGATAAGGTGTGCAACTCCTCACCTCTTATAGGACAAGCCCCCGAGATACAAGCCAGGAACTCAGATGGATCTGGAGGATAGGAGAGAAGCAGAAGCCTGGGTGGGTTTCTGATGTTAAATCCTAGGAAGCATATTGCCTCACAGAGGCACAATAATGGGGAGATGGCTGAGTATGAGATCCCAGAGACCAGTGTGGCAGGATCTCCACCTATGCTGTGAGATGGAGAAAGCACAGCCTCTGAGTCCCTAAAAAGGCTGGGAGGAGGCTCCGAGATAGATGTAATCCTGTGTCCCTAAAGTGGTCTTCAGAGTTCAGGAAGAAAACTTTGAGTAACCTGGGAGTGTTCTAAAAACTGAGGGATCTAGAGGAATCGCTACTAACTCAATAGTTGCAGTAGAGAGAGAAGTGCATGTTCAAAGACTGCAGGACAAACAGCCTGCTACTGGGGATGTAGGCAAGGTCCTTTTTCTCAGTCTCAAAGTGATGCCTCGGTGTTCCTGGAACTTAGGTCACTCCTGATAGGGCAATGGAGAAGAGGAGGAATCCTTAACTAGTAGGCACTGACCCATTTTTAAGCCAGAAATGATTCAGTTGTAGTATTAAAGGTTTTATTACTACTGCTTCTAAAGAACTGAGATAACAGCTCTATAATAAAAAGAAATTCATTTAAATATCTTGCCCCTGCATTTTGTGGACTGCTAAAAATATTAAATTAGCACACCCACTGCCTTGTCTATGACAATTTTTACAAAGTTTTTCTGCCTCAGTTTCTATATAGTTAGACAATATATAATTAGGGTGATTATATATGTTTGCATAATTGTCAGTAAGATTTTCTTTTTATTCTCTAAAATGTTCCAGTTTTGATTATCTTATAACAACAAAACAATTTATGGAAATATTTTTAGTTATAACAAGAGCAGGTAAGTCATAGCCTAATACCTGATGTACTCTAAGAACTCAACACCTCATTGTTATTATTTCAAGGCAGCATATTTGAGCTGAAGAAAAAGGTTTGAAATGTGTAGAATTTCTTCTTTTGTTAGAAAAAAAATATTTCCTTACGTGAACTTTAGGCAGCCTGTTCTGAAAAAGCTTGTGGTCTATTTCTACCATAATAGAAAAAAAATGTTGTATAATTAATATAAAATCCTCAATATACCACCTAAAATATTTGGGAACATTTTCTTGTAGCTTAATTATAACTTTAGCCATCAGTACAATAAATGCAGTAATTTACAGGTACTTTAAGCCCAAAATATAACTATACGGACTTGATATGTCATGATAAAGAAAATATCTCCACCTCTTCTTGGCAAGTTTCCTCATCTAGAGCTACCATTATGTTATACTACTGGCCTTAGATCTCTTTTCTAGTGGTGTCCCTGGTTCTTGCTTGATCAATGACTATGGGTTCCAGTCAAGGAATCTTTCAATGAAAAGGAAGCCATTATGAATCAGGAAAACAAAGAAAGTAGATAATAGTAAATCTCACACCATTTTAGGAGAAAGTTGTATATCTTCTTGTGAGGGAGGGTGGTGTATTGATATTAGGCAAATAGGCATCTAATTTACCACCAACTAATACATGTGCCAAAATGCCAAACAAGGACAACCAGCCACATTCAAAACACTGGCTCAGTGCCCCACTCCATCCATTTCACATAACAAAACTGAGAGCATTTCTTTCATCTATACTGGCGTTGATGCAAGGATTTTATCCTTGAAGTCCATCTATCTACACTAATCCTTAGCAATCTCACGCAGTCCCAGCTTCAATTATCACCTCTGTGGGACTGACTCCTGTGGTTACCCAATCAGTCTTCTTTTGTGCTTATTTAAAAGGTTGACTTCCTTTGAAGATCATCCCTCCAGTCATACCACTTCTCCATCTTTTTGTCTTTGTTATCTGCAAGCTTTCTGTATCACCTTGAGGATATTTCCAATCTAGTTTCTATTCTGATGCACACATGGTCATCTTAGGTGTCTTCATTGCCTGGTGCTACATTCTTTAATAACATTCATCTCTTCATTAATCCAATCCTTAAAACAAGCCCATCATTTAGAATAGTTCTAAATCCTAGTCTCTCAAACTGCAGCCTTTAAGATTATTGAGAGCAAGATCCATGTCTAAAGATCTTTGTAGTCTCCAAAAGATTTTTTGCAAGATCTCAAATTTAGAAAGTAACACTCCCCACTCCCAACCACTACTATGTGTTTTCTTTAGTTTTTACCTTTCTAAGCATATTTTAACACCCCTTTTTCTCATTCTTAACCCTTACCATCTTTGAAACTAATTTCACAAGTGTTCAAACATTAGCTTCTTATTCAAGCTTCTGCCTGGATTCACTATGTCTCACATCTATGACATTTTATTCAGTATAACCATCAATTTGGTTCCTTCTATTTTACTGGAGTTATGCCTATAACAATAGCAGTTGTCATAGGCTTTCTCATGATTCTGTAACTCTCTATGGATTACATATTGGTTTGGAGAAGGATTCATCATTGTTATGTACACCAATGTGCCTTTAATCTTTGTGTGAATCTTCCCTGCTTGTTATTATCCCCATTTCATAGAAATGGAAACAGAAGCAAAGTGTTTTCCTCACAAATTTAGAATTAGTAGAGATAGAAATAGAATTTGTGTGATGCTGCCTGAATGATTCTGCCCTCCAAAGATAGAAGAACTCATCTGGTGACCTCTGTGGAAACCACATCCCTGATATAAAGCCTGGTTGTCATGGGTACCTCCCTCTATCTCAGAGCCTGTCATGAGGTAAGAACAAGTGTCTCCATTTCAGTGGTAGGGAATCTGAGATACAAAACAAAGCCTTGCAGTTCAGTATGTGCTTCAGTGTGTGTTTGTCCTCCTTTACTCAACCTAAGCCACTTATAAAAAATATGTTAAGTCATGTAGATAAGCAACAAAAGGGTATAATGTGGAATTCCTGGATTTTCTGAGTAAAGTCTGCTAGGTGTACTAAATAGGCTTCTATATACTATCTTCCTCATTGAGAATGATCTATTCACTGAAATTCCCCAGTGGACTAACACCATGTGAGCAAAACCCTGGGCTTTTTGTTGCCTCAGAGTCATCTTGATATTATTTACTTAGGAGATTCAGTGTTATCTTCTGTCCTTGGAGAGATCTGGCTTTGGATTGTAAAAATTCCAGCAGGCCTCCCTCTAGGCAGAGTCAGGAAATCTGTCTGATACTCTGTAAAGCACTCTATGAAAGAGATATAACCTTAGGCATATGATTTTAAGAAACCAGATCATCCAATGGGCCCACAAAAGATAAATTGTCCCAACACTTCAGAATTCACCCTGAGGATTAATTTTCCTATTTCACTATTTTATATCAATTTTCAAATGTAAAAGCACCTGCATAATGTGGAAGATCTAAATATCCATGGGACAAAACTGGGGAATGTTGAAAACACACAGGAGTAATTCTTGGTTTAAAATAATGTAGGGAATTAGGAGGAACAGGAAAAGAGGTAGTGCTACCAAAGGTCAAATTTATTCACTTGATATTTTATCTTAGAAGAGGGCCAATTTCCAGATACTGAAATTAATCTAGTTAGTCAATCAATTTCTCCACAAAAATAAGTGACTTAGATAGACACTTGCTTGTCAGGGCCTGAAATATACAAGGCAAGACATTTGTAAATCATGCTATTCTTTCATTCTCTAGTGTTAGTTTTCTGTCTAGTAGATTTATAAAGGGTATGTGTCCCAGGTAAGTTTACATTGTTATAGTCATCTGCTTTTGGGAGTTCATTTTTATGGTAAAGGAGAAATAGAAGAAAGATAATTTTTCTTCAATTTCAGTCTTTATTTTTGCATTACATAGTAGGGCCCTTCACATAGTAGGCAAGTGCTCTACCACTGAACTGTACCTCCAGTCCCTTTTGTATTTTTTAATTTGAGACAGGGTCTTGCTAAGTTGTGCATGGATCCTATGGCTTTGAACTTGTGATCCTTCTGCCTGAACCTCCCAAATAGCTGGGATGACAGGTGTGTGCCATAGCACCCAGTTTAATTGCTGGTTTCAGAAAGCATGTAAAGTCATAAGTAAATATTGAAAAGTCAAAAGCAAATTTATATGTCCCAAGGGTTAAGAAAACAGATACATATTTTCTAATGATTTTAAATTTCTGATAGTAAAAATAAGACTGAAATGTAAGGAAAATAATGTGACTATCTATTACAATAAGAATTCACAGTCTATACTAGAAAAAATCTAAAATTTAGTATATTTATCACTTTGCTTAAAAAGGAGAAAAGGGTTTATGTATGTTATAATACATAAATACTCCAGGGAAGTGGAAAATACTATATTAGACAAAGGAATACAGGTAATAGTTTCCTCTGGTGGTCTGTAGCCCTTGAAAACTCATTTGTGTTATAACTAAGGTGAAACCTAGGTTTTAGAGAAATGTAAATATCTATGTATATGTAAAACACATCCAATCAGAAAAAAAGACTCATTCCTGTGTGTGAGATGAATTATACTGATGTCTGTTATAAATCCCTAACATAGCTCATGAGATCAATTAAGATGTTCAAGCAGCTACAAAAAGGATGATTGAGGCAAATGGTAACATCAGGATGACCATATGGTAGGGGGAAAGTAGAACTGTTTGGACGTAAAATGAGAGCCATCAGAATTCCAGTTACAACCGTACATGATACAGCAAGGAGATAGCAGAATAAGGCAGCCAAGAAAAATACAATATGAGGAACAGTTTGAGCAGTGATAAAGACAAATAAGCTTGTGTTTCCAAATCAATAAACAGGTGGCAGGGACAGGGGTGATATCATATGCGTCTGCTCCTGTTCCCTTCCGTAAACCAAGTACCTCATGGTTTATAGCACAGCCAGGTATTTGTCAGAGAAGTTGCTCTTAGGTTTTTAAGTAAAGAGAAGGGCTCTGGGGGACATGTTTACCTGAGGGGGAAACTATTTCTTAAATGAGACCATCAGAAGTTGTACTTTTTCCACTTTTCTCAGGAACATAGAACATTAATTGCATTGCTCTCTATATGATGTAGGGCAATTTCTCTCAAGGTTCCCCAGTGGGATGTGCCACTATGAGCCATCATCACCCCAAGACACAATGGCCTTTGGAAAACTTAGCTCACCTAGACTTGCATTATGAGGCGATAACAGCCTTGCTAGCTCATGTCACCCCAGTAGTAAGGTTTAAAAGGCTTTCATTTTCAAGTTTTTCTTCAAACTGCTGAACCATGGTAAGGCAATTTAGCCTAACTTTTCACAGCAATCCTAAATCTATATTTACTAATGATTCCATCAAGTGTTGAAAGGAATACACTTTGAAAGTCTTCATCAATTAAGGATATTGAAACATAAGTGCTTAAACCAGCCATTTACAAAGAATGTGTCCTATATCTTTTGGGAAGTATACTAATCTTCTGATTCACAAATAATGCAGCCAATCTGAATATATTTGAGCTGTTGGAAGCTAAGAGGAAATTCCAAACTAGAGAACACTTCATGGTAAACTAAGAAAAATAAGTGATCTTCAAATGATGCTCAGGCAGGAAAGCTTCATATTTAGGAACATGAATTTCATAGCAAGATATGGAACTTAATCTGTATATGATATTAGGCAAATAACTTCTCTAACCTCTGCACTTGGATTCTCATCTCTTCAAAATAACATAATATCTGATCTTTCATTAGTTAGTTCTGAATACCAAATGATATGAAACACATAATACACTTAATGTACTATTTGCTACATAGGAAGTATTCAATAAATGTTAATTATCATTAACATTACCACGAAAATAAATAGGAAGGGAAAGGAGAGTATCACTTTATCTCAAGTGGAAAAACTCCAGGAATGAACACAGTGGTTCTCAAATATTACTATTCTTAAAAATCAATCAAGATGCTTATAAGGAATGCTGAATTTTGATCCTTAAGGCCAAAAACTTGTTGTTAAGTGCCATTGAATTGGGTTGAACTCATCGCCACCCTATGTACAACAGAAAGAAACATTCTACTGTGCATTGCACATGCTCTTTCCCGTGTTTAAGCCCATTATTGCAGTCACTGTGTGTCTTCATCAAGTTGAGGTCTTCCTTTTTTTTATTGACCTGCCATTCTCCCAAATATAATGTCCTCCCGGGATTGCTCTCTCCTGAAAATATGTCCAAAATACAGAAGACAAAATCTACTCATCCTTGCTTCTGAGGAGCACTCTGGTTGCATTTCTTTTAGGATGGAACAATTGGTTCTTTTTGCAATCCATGATATATTCAATATTCATTTCTAGCACCATAATTCAAAAGCATCAGTTCTCTGATCTCCCTTATGCACTGTCCAGCTTTCACAAGCATATGATGCCACTGAAAATACCATGGTATAAGTCAGGCACGCCTTCATCATTGGTGTGACAACTTTACTGTTCAATACTTTAAAGAGGTCTTTTGCAATAGCTTTTCCTCATGCAATGGGTCTTTTGATTTCTTGACTGCAGCTTCCATGATCCAAAGACTTAAATTGTTATTTTTTAATTGTGCCCTCTTCAGATGAGTCTGATGCAGATGGTCTCCAACTGCAGACTGAGAAACCCTAAAGCCATCTATCCCTTTTAAGAATTCTAAGGAGCATTAAAATTACAATCATTAATTAAAAATGCCTAGTTCTCCTGATGTCACATTTGCCATTTCTCTGAAGTAAAAAAATTTAAATAGCAGCTTAAGTAGATGGCTAAGGTTGTAGTTTACTTTGTACAACATTCTGTGTCAAACAGAAATAGCTTCGTGTGTTAATTAGCTTTCCATTGCTATAAAAATACCTGAGAAAATCAGTTTTTTATAAACTTAAAAAGGGGAAAGATTTATTGTGGTTAATAGTTTTGGGCATTCCAGTCCATGGTCAATTAGCTCTCTTGCTTTTGGCCTTGCAATAAGATAGCATGTGGTATATCAAGCTGCTCAATTTATGACAGGGGAGCAAAGAGCAGAAGAGGGAGGCTGTCCATGGCACAACCACGTAAAATGTTCAAGAAGTAGTAGGAAGTATAAATCAAAAACTCAAGAGAAAACAGCTTTCATGCTTCCAAGTATAGTTTTGGCTAAATCATGTGGGTACCAAATTATGGGAAGGGAAATATACACAAAGAGAAGTCCTAAGTTTAGAATTTGAATCATCACACACACACACACACACACACACACATATGTAATAACTGAAATATATATATATATTCATATATATATGATATTCATGCTAGAAATATAGTGTTTGTGTGTATATATATATATATATATATATATATATATATATATATATGCAGCCATAGCCTTGGGGCATACGATCCTGTCAGATCTTGGAAGCTAAACAGGGTTGGGCCTGGTTAGTACTTGGATGGGAGACCACCTGGGAACACCAGATGCTGTAGGCTTGGGAGAAGGACCCAGCAAGCCACTCCCAAAAATCAATCTGCTATTGAAAACCCTATGAACAGCAGAGAAGCATTGACAATAGTGTTTCTCCTGCTGTATGTAGGGTCGCTGTGAGTCAGATACCGACTCAAAGGCATCTAACAACAACATATGTATGTATATATAATTTGTTTATATGTGTGTGTATATATATGTGTGTGTATATATACACATATACATATACATATATGTATATATACACACACATATATATTATATTATATATATTATCACTACATGACATTTCTGACTGCTTTCTCTAAGCCTCACTTCTCTTTCTCAACACAAACACACACACACACACACTATATATATATATATATATACATACATACATACACATTGTTGTTGTTGTTGTTAGGTGCTGTCGAGTCGGTATCTGACTCATAGCAACCCTCATAGGGTTTTCAATGGCTGACTATTTCGGGATTGCCTTGGGAGTGGATTGCCAGGTCCTTCTCCATACATACACATTAGGAATGTTATTTAACAAATAGCAATGCAAAGCCTATGACATTGATCAACTTCTTCACAACATTGAATTATTGTTATAAAATAAAGATAATTTGAGAAAATTAATAAATAATTTATCATCTTTTGTCACATTTATGTTACAACTTTGTTAGTTTGAATAACAGGTTCTGCAGTAGCCAATTTATGAACACTGTTTTCTGGTTTCTAATATCAACAATCATTATATGTAACAAGCACAGAAAGTGTAATTGTATTTATATTATGGAACCTGAGTAGTTGAGATAAATTAGGAAAGGGAAAAGCTGGAACAAAGCATAGAAATCCTAATTTCTTCATATTATTTATTGGGTAATTCATAAGAGAAAATCTATAATTTCAAAAATTGTTAAGTGAATTATTTGTCAGTATTAAAAACACCTCCTAGCTGAAAAAGATGGAACTGGTATGCCTATTTGTCACTCCTGAGATCACCTTAGTGAAATACAAGAACTGAAGTACAAAAATGCAATGACTCAAAATAGTAAAGAGAGTGGGTAAGAGGTGTTCATAAGTAGGTAAGGGATTTCAATTTCTTCTTAGACAACTTAATGCGTACATTAGAGGAAGCTACCACCCAGAACATACTCTGACAAATTTACAATCCAGTCAGAACCCCAGAGAGGGTTCAAATACAAGGTTTGTAGATATGATTAAGAACAGGAGTGAAATATGGAGGCAAAAAGAGGAAGATTAGTATAAAATCTATGTTCAGAAAAGTTAGTATATCCTGTTCTCTCATCTCTCTGCAGAAAAATAAGTGGTTTAGTATCATCATACAGATAAATCACCAATGAATAAATATACAAATAAAATTATCACTTGGATGGTTCAAAACTTTTTATGTAAGTGCTATTTCCCCAAGTACAAAACTTTCTTCAAGTTGTAATATAGGTAAGTACCTTCTGAAAACCAGATCTTTGCTCATTCAACAGTAAGCAAAATCTGATACTGGTACTACCTTGTTGTTTCCAGCTATATTTTCCACTCATGGATGATGCATTTTGTAGAACTTACCAACTTAAAAAATAGGAGAGGAAACTGACAAAAACTATCTAATTCTTAAATCTTAAATATACATGAAATACCAGAAATCTCTAAGTAAATTGAAAAATCAAACAAAAGAGAAGATAGTACAAAGATGAATGGATAAACAGATCTTTGAAGAATAAAGACTATTTTTAGAAGTAGAAAATAGAATAGAGTTTAAAAAATTATTTTCATGACTATTTTCACAGTTTTAAAAAGTAATCATACACAAATATCTAAAAGAACTCTATAAACCAAATTATCATTACACATAAAAAGCTCTTTCCAAGAGCTAAAAAACAAATGTCCAATTTGGAGAGGACTAATGCTTGCCCCTAAATTGAGTGAAAGAAAAAAATTTATACTCCATCCTTAGGCATATTTTTCTCTTATCGGATATAGAAAATTTAATATAAAAAATTATCAGAAACAGCACGGGCATGATTGTAGTTTGGGATTTCAGGAATTCTAAAATAAATTTTATAAAATTTAAAAAGAAATGAATTTGAACAAAGTACTTGATACCCAGCAAAACTATCATATTTTTACTAGGGACAGACAAGGCATTTTTAGACACACAAACACTCAGAATGGTTTTCTTCCAAGGAATTTTAAAAGTTTACTGTGCTGCAATCCATATACAAGCATATGAAGAACTAAGAAAATATGTGGCATAGAAAACAGTAAATTTCCAGCATGCCAAGAGTGTAGAATTTGTAGAGAAAAAAGATACAGATTGAAATGGGAAGATGGAAATGTTATTGGAAAAAGTTTCAGATATGTTAAATATTCAAAAGATGGAACAACTGAGAAGTTGAAACTTTAGCACACATTGGTAATCTTAGTGATTCAAGGCAGAGCCTGGATGATAATGAATTCAAGGCCAGAGTCAGCCTGGGTAATTTAGCGAGACCCAGTTTCAAAATTAAAAAAAAAAAAAAAAATGGCCTAGGGATGCAGCCAGTGGCAGAAAGCTTGTGCAAAGCCCTAGATTAAACAAAAGAAAGAGAGAAAGAAACAGAGAGAGAGAGAGAGAGAGAGAGAAGGGAAGGAAGGAAGGAAGGAAGGAAGGAAGGAAGGAAGGAAGGAAAGAAGGAAAAGAAAGAAACAGAGAAGAAAGAAACTTCAGAAAGATAAAAATTAAAGACAAAAGTTAAAATATTGTCTCCACCACACTAAGAAAAAGTACAAAATTCAAAGGAATCTTGTAAAAATAAGTAAAATCATGGCCCAAACATAAAGCAAAATTATATGTGGTATGATTTTGAGTAATTAAGAGTATAAGAAAAGAGAATCAACTTGACTTTGTAAACCTGACACCATGAACTTTCAAAAGGGATCAAAATAAGTAAAAATACATATCTCACATCTTTACCCGATTAGAAAAGCATATACAATGTCAAAGTAACCTGTGCACCACCTACTTGACTAGTAACTTTTTGGTCAACCTGGATATAAGACAGTCTACTTTTGTTTTGTGTAATGGAAATCAAATGCTAGAATTATAAGATTTGTTTAGTTGACCATTGACATTAAGTATCTGCTATAGTCTTAGTGAATATCAAGAAGTTCAGATATATTTTATTACAATAGTAATATAATTCTTTTTCATTCCTCTCTCTCTCTCTCTCTCTCTCTCTCTCTCTCTCTCTCTTTCTTTTTTTGGTGGTACTGAGGGATGAAACAGGGCCTCATGCTTGAAGGCTTTGCAAGTGCTGTGCCACTGAACTGTGCTCTCAGCCCACTTTTTTACTTTTTGAGACAGGATCTCACTAAATTAAGCAGACTGCCTCTGGTTTCGTACTTGCGATTCTCCTGCCTCCACCTTTCAAGTTACTGGGATTACAGACAGGAATCATCGTGCCTGGAATACTAGTAGGCTTATTTATTTTAAAAGAAGAGTCAGACAGGTAAAATTTTATATATTTTATATATATATATATATATATATATATATATATATATATATATATATATATATATATATATATATGACAGACTAGGGAGAAGCCCATTCCAGAAACAATTAGCCATTGCAAACCCTATGAATAGCAGAGAATCATTGTCAAAATAGTGCCAGAAAATGAGCCCCCCAGGCTGGAAAGCATTCAAGAAACAACTGGGGAAGAGTTGCCTCCTCAAAGTGGAGTCTACCTTCATGATAGGAATGGAGTAATGCCCCTGGAACCTCCATTTGCTGATGTGGCATGACTCAAAATGAGAAGAAACACAGTGGCCACAACAACTGACTCAAACATAAAAAGATCATGTCAATGGTGCAGTGTTGGGTAGTGTTTCACTCTGTTGTACACAGGGTCTCTATGAGTCAGACATTATGGCACCTAACAAAAAAATACACACACACACATATATACATATATACACATACATACATACATACATACATACATATACATATATACACACATATACTGTAGTTTATTTTGTAACATGTTTAGTGGTTGATTGTTATGCAAAACTAGCAAATATTTGTAAGGATTACATATCTTCTTTATGTATATGAAAAATGACAGTGTTTTAGTTTATATTTTAATAAGTGCTCTGGATACATTTAATTTTACACTCTGTTATAATTCTAGGATAAAAAACGTTTCTCATATGAAAACACATGGTTTTCAATATATGTTTGTACCATGG
>VMDO01033115.1:0-18293 GCA_007922755.1 Pedetes capensis
CCTCGGGGCTCAGAGGGCTTTAACAGCAAATTCCCTCAAACCTTCAGGGAGCTGCTCTTTCTAATTTTTCACAAGCTCTTTCAGAGAATATGAAGAGTATGTGCTACTTAACTCTTTTCTTCTTCTTCTTCTTTTTTTTTTTTTTTTAGAAATAAGACTGACATAACCTTGACATAACTTCTTAAGAGCCACTTGAGAAAAGAACACTACAAGCTTTACCCTTGACATCCACATGTGGATCCTATCAAGGGCATTCCTGGCCTCTGCCTTTGAGCTGGGTGGAGACTCTGGGAAGCCTCGTGAGACTTTGGAATGGGAGAGAAGAGCTAAGTTGGGGTGCCTTCCCTCAGATGTCTCCCTGTGTACCTCATCCAGGATGTAGCCCTTAACCAATAGTTTTAGCTTTTCTCAAGGTGACTTTTGGTGGCTTTGTCCGTGCAAATGTGGAGAATTAACTCTTTGTCCTTTTCTCTTCAGATCGAGTGCTGATAACTACACTGTTACTCCCTCAAAATACCAAAGCAAAGCACCCATGTGGTTTTCTAAACTTACCCACATCTTCATAAACAGAGTTCTTATTAAGTCCTTCTCAGATTCTTCCAGTTTAAGTGCCATCTGTTTCTTGCTGGGACTCTGATTGATATGAGGTTGGTGACCCATCTCAGAAGTAGTCCCAGGAGGTAGACTTTCCAAATGGGATTGAGCTGCTTATATATTTTAGGAATGCGGTGGAAAGGGTCACAGTCATGGCACCTAATGACCCCTGATAGTAGCATTGCACACTGTCTTAACAAGCCTTCCTTGGTACACAAAAAAAATCATGGCATCCTCCCACTGCCAACTCTGATCCATAGGGAACAGGCCCCATAGAACACTTAAGGATGCTGCCCTCCTCCCATAACCTCATCAAAATCCCTCATCAGGGAATATCTCAAAGCCTGGATGAAGGTAGTGTTCCCCTGGGCTTGCCTGGGAATACATTAGAGCAATGGTCCCCCATGCTTTAGGCACCAGGGACCAGTTTTGTGGAAGACAGTTTTTCCACAGACCAGGGACAGGGGTTGGTTTCAGAATGGTTCAAGTGTGTTACATTTATTGTGGAAATAAAGAAGAAGCTTTACTTGCTTGCCTGCCACTCGCACTGCTACTGGTCTGCAGCCAGGGGCTTGGGGACTCCTGCACTAGGGGATGGTTTAGCAGCTTGTGCATAACAGAATCACTTCTCTGAGCCTTTGGTCCCCTTCTCAGCAATCAGGGAAGTCCTGGCATTTCAGCTTCATTAACTGCAAGCCTCTTTTCAAGTCTAGACTTCAATTGGCCAGTCTAGATGATCATTAAAGCCACTCTAAGGTACCTGCACTGGCATAATAATCCTTAATTTGCCTGATTGAGTCCTATATGTCATTCTCAGTCTTAAAATTCACTTGCACATATATGCCCCAAACTTGCCTGGAAATTGAGTGGGCAAGAGGATATTTAAATCCTCCAAGATCTGAGGACTCTTGTCTACCTTTCCCTTTAGGACTTAATATTAAGTAGGAAAGGAGCCTGAGATCTGGAGTCAGTCACAGATGGGTTCAAGTCCTACATTTACCATTTATGGGCTATGTGATTTGGAGCAAATTGTTTACCTCTCTGGACCTCTAAGAGGAAACTGATAGTTGCTAATCACTACATTGTTGTGATGTTGGGATGAGTCAATAAGGGACCAAAATACTAGGAAATGAATGATTGGTAATGTTGTAGGGCAAGCTTTGATACTTACTTGTACACTAAGAAACTGAATCAGCTTTTAGGGAATCTATGGGACAGCCACAGAATAAAAAATAAATGCTTACTCATGATACTGGGAATCTTAAGAAGCCATATAGTCGTGCTCTATGGTGGATTACTACATAGGAGTGAGTGATCGATTTAAGGTTGTCTAAGGAAAATTGAAGTGTGTTACTCTGTCCAGTGGGGATTTGCCATCTTGTATTGCCTACTTAAGTGTTCACACCTTTTGTCTTCTGCTGCCCTTTCTGGGGGCTCAGCAGAATTCTGGGGGAATTCCCAAGGTGACTGCCTGTAGCTGTCCCTTCCTAGGACTAAATGGAAAATGCTGACAGGAACAACCTCATATTCTGCACATTCTGGACTGAGAATGAGCAAGAAATGGAAGCTTTTCTGTTGAGACAGCATCCTGTAGAAATAATTTAATATTTTAAAAAGCTACTGGCTTGGAACGCTTGGAAAACACAGTTTGCAAAGTCAGGATCCCCTATATGTCTGTCAGTTTGTCTTACTGTAAGGGCTTGTGTGTTGCTGTAATGCAGAACACTCTGCTACGATATTACAAATACCAGTAGGGTCACCCATGGTGGACAGGTTTCAGCTGAGCTTCCAGACTAAGACAGACTAGGGAGAAGGACCTGGCAGCCCACTACCCAAACAATTAGCTATTGAAAATCCTATGAATAGCAGAGAATCACTGTCAGATGTAGTGTGGGAAAATGAGTCCCCCCCTTACCCCCCCAATGGTTGGAAGGCACTTAAAAGACAACTGGAGAAGTGTTACTTCCTTAAAGTATAGTCTACCTTAATGACAGAAATGGAGTAAAACCCCAGGGACCTCCATTTGCTGATGAGGCATGACTCAAAATGAGGAGGAACAACTGTAAACATCCATTAATAATTGGAATGTGGTTTGCACATAGTATGAATCTAGGAAAATTAGAAATTGTCAAAAGGGAAGTGGAGCTCATAAACATCAACATTCTAGGCATCAGTGAGATAAAATGGACGGGGATGGGCCAACATGTGCAAACGTCTGGAGATAGAAAACCAAAATGGAAGAACACACTCTGTTTTACTCAAACTTAAGGAATTGAAGAAAAAAAAAAATTCAAGCCTTTTTAGTGGCAATAGTGAAGGATTCTACAGGGAAAATATTAAATGGTGCAGAAAACATCAAAAGAAGATGAAAGGAATACACAGAATTATTATACCCAAAAGAATTGGTGGATGGCCAACCATTTAAAGAGATTGTATATGATCAGGAACCAATGGTACTGAAGGACGAAGTGGAAGCTACTTTGAAGGAACTTGCAAAACACAAGTCTCCTGGAATTGATGGAATTCCAACTGAGATGTTTTGACAAATAGATGTAGCACTGAAGGTGCTCACTTGTTTAGGCCAAGATATTTGGAAGACAGCTACCTGGTCAACTGACTGGAGGAGATGCAGATTTGTGCCTATTCCCAGGAAAGGGGATCCAACCAAATGTGGAAACTATTGAATGACATCATTAATATCACACACAAGTAAAATTTTGCTAAAGAGCATTCAAAAGTGACTGCAGCAGTATATGACAGGGAACTGCCAGAAAATCAAGCTGATTCAGAAGAAGGCATGGAACCAGGGACATCATTGTTGATGTCAAATGGATATTAGCCAAAATCAGAGAATATCAGAAAGTTGTCTATGTTTTATTGACTCTGCGAAAGGTATTTGACTGTGTGGATCATAACAAATTATGGATAACATTGTAAAGAATAGGAATACCAGAGCACCTAATTGTACTCATGAGGAATCTGTACATGGACCAGGAGGCAGCTGATCAAACAGAACAAGGAAAAACTGCTTGGCTTAAAGTCAAGAAAGGTGTGCATCAGGGCTGTATCTTTTCATTGTACCTCTTCAATCTCTATGCTGAGCAAGTAATCTGAGAAGCTGGACTTTATGAAGAAGATTGTGGCATCATGTTTGGAGGAAGACTCCTTAACAACCTGCATTATACAGATAACACAACTCTGCTTGCTGAAAAGTGAAGAGGATTTGAAACATTTACTGATAAATATCAAAGAATACAGCCTTCAGTATGGATTGTACCTCAATATCAACAAAAGAAAAATCCTTACAACTGGGTCAGCTAGCAACTTCATGATAAATGGAGAAAAGATTGAGGTTGTCCAAGATTTTGCTTTACTTGGTTCTACAATCAACACCTGTGGAACCTGCTGTTGTTGTTAGGTGCCGTCAAGTCAAATACAAGTCATAGAGACCCTCACAGGGTTTTCAATGGCTAATTGTTTCATAATTGCTTTGGGAGTGGATTGCTACATCTTTCTCCCATTTTTGCAGTGCTGGGGATTGAACCCAGGTCTTCAAGAGAGTGTGAAGCAGTACTCTACCAACTGAGCCAAACCCTGGCACCCATGGAAGCAGCAGTCAAGAAATCATAAGATGTATTGCATTGGGAAAAGCTGTTGCAAAAGACCTCTTTAAAGTGTTTAATGTAAGTTTTTTTCTCAAAACTATCATATTGAAGACAAAGATGTACCTGACTCATGCCATGGTATTTTCAGTTGCATCCTATGGTTGTGAAAAGTGGACACTGACAAGGGAAACAGGAGAAGAATCTATGTTTTTGAATTATGGTGCTTGAGACAAATATTAAATATACCATGGACTGCCAAAAGAACCAACAGATCTGTCCTAGAAGAAGTACAACCAGTGTGCCCCTTGGAAGCAAGGATGACTAGACTGAGATTTACGTATTTTGGACATGAAGTCAAGAGGGATCAATCTATGGAGTGGCAGGTCAACAAAAGAAAGGAAGACCCTCAACTAGATGGATTGACACAGTGTCTGCAACATAAAAAAGATCATGTGCCTAACACAGAATCGGGGAGTGCTTTGTTCTGTTGCTCATGGGTCGTTATGAGTGGGACCCAACTTCATGGCACCTAACAACAACAAAAACATCACTCAGGATTGACATAGAACAACAGCAGATATTTTTGTGTGGTCTTTTTTCTTTTCACATGGAAATATTAGGAATTTTATGAGCTGCAAGCTGGTATCACTTTGTTCTTTAGTGTTATGGCAAAACACTGTCAAAAGTCATTTTATATCTTTCAATAACTTAATTTCTTAATGGCTGGATAGTCATCTGCTGGAAGTACTATAATTTATCTACACCCTACTGTGCCAGTGCCAGTTAGTCTATTTTACTGGGATTCTAAATGATGCTATGATAGATGCAAGAAATCTGTATCACCATTGTTATTTCACAATCATGGAATAGAGCTTGTTGGGTCAATATGTGCTGTCAAGTCTGGTCCAACTCATAGCCACCCTTTGTACAGCAGAGTGAAACACTCCCTGACACTGTACCGTGCCCAGCACTATGTGAGTGCTTCTCTGCTACTCATAGAATTTTCAATGGCTGATTGTTTTGGGGAGTGAGCCGCCAGGTCCTTCTCCCATTTTTGCAGTACTGGGGATTGAACCCGAGGCCTCAAAGAGTGCAGAGCAGCACTCTACCAACTGAACTAAACACCAGCCTCAATATTATGAATAGTTTCTGGCTATTAAAATATCATTTTAGGGTTATTTTAATGTATTTATGTATCACATGTAAGGAAAATACATAAATCTTACAGATATAGCTTGATTAATTTTTGACCTATACATAACCGCTATAACCCACAACCACTATTCATATCAAGACTGACATCATGCTGGAAGGTCTCTGTGTCTTATTTTCAGTCAACACTCTACTTTCTAGAGGCCAGTACTATTGCAACTTCTGTCACCACTGATTGCCTGTTTTTGAAATTCATATAAATGGGATCATATGATATGTGCTCTTTAGTGTCTAAAACTTTGTGCTTAATGTAAGGTTTTTTCTCAAAACTAGTACAGTAGTTTTTGCTTTTTGTTACTTATATTCCATTTTATGAATACAATGCTGTTGTTTAATCTGTTCTAGTCATTGGAGATGCTTCTAGTTAAAGCTATTATGAATAAAGTTACTGTGAGCATTCTTATTCAAGTCATTTATCTCATACATTTTCTTAGAAGTGGAATTTCTGAGTCAACATGCTTCATTTATCAGAAACTACTGAAAAGTTTGCAAACTTTTCAGTAGTAGTAAAAGCTCCATTTGCTTCATGTTCTACCATTGCTTGGTATTATAAGTCTTTTCTATTTTAGTTCTTTTGGTGGGGCTGTAGTAGTTTTTCACTTTGTATCTAATTGTATTTCCCTGATTACTTGTGAGGTTGAGCTCCTTTTTATATATTCATAGGTTATTTGGATATTTTGCTTTGTGAAATTCTTCTCATTTTTGGTCTAATTTTAATTGGGTTGTTTTGTTTTTTCTTATGAATTTGTAAGAATACATAGTCTGGATAAAGGTGGTTAACATGTAGTATGATATATTTTCTTTCAGTCTTTGACCTGTCTTTTTACTCTCTTAATAGTATCTTGTTTTCAAGTTTGGTAAAGTCCAAGTTTATACATCTTTTTTATTTTGTGCATATGTGTTTTATATTTAGTTTGAAAAGTTTTTTTCTGCATAAAATTGTAAAGATATTCTTCAATATTTTCTTCTAAGTATTTTTTAGCTTCAGATTTTGTATTTAGGTCCCTGGTCCATCTTTTTATGTATAGTGTGATATAGGGGGTATTTTTCCATAAAATACATGATTACTCTAGCATGATTTATTTTAAAGACTTTCTTTTCTTCATTGTATTAACAGCTTTCTCAAAAATCAAATCAGTGTTTGTGTGTGTGTGTGTGTGTCTGTGTGTATGCAGTGATGGTTAATTTTATGAGTTAATTTGACTGGGAAATGGAGTGCTTAGATATTTGGTCAATCACTATTCTGGGTGTTTCTATGAGTGTATTTTTTTATATCAACATTTAAATAGGGAGGGTGAATAAAACAGATTGCCCTCTCTGAGATGAGCCTCATCCAGTTGACTGAAGGTTTGAATTAAGTCTGACAGCCTTGAGTTAGGTGCCCTTCAGTCAAGTCCAACTCATACAGACCCTCATAGGGTTTTCAGTGGCTCATAGTTTGACCAATCCCTGCAGTAGGACATCATGTTTGGAAAATGACAGGTCAACAACAAAAAAAGGAAGACCCTCAACTAGATGGATTGACACAGTGTCTGCAAAAATGAGCTTAAACATAAAAGAGATTGTGTGCCTGGTATAGAATCAGAGTGTTTCATTCTCTTGTACATAGAGTCCCTGTGAGTTAGACCTGATTCAATGGCAGCTAACAACAACAGTAGAAAAGAATTCTTCTACCTAATTATCTTTGTACTGGCACATGTGATTTTTTTTCTTGCCATGATACCAGAACTGAAACACTGGCTAGAACTACACAATCAGCTCTCATGATTCTTAAGCTTTTGCACTTGGAACTGTGTTATTGCCTATGATGGATTGCAGCTTGCTGACTGGTTCTGCAGACATAAATTTCTACATGAAAAAGACCATGGAGTATTCAATTATGATTGTGTTTTTTTTTTCCCTGAAATAAAAGTTTGCTGAGTTATTCTAGATGCTAACCAGAAAAGGACCAGGTCCTGGGACAAGTTCTAAAAATTACCAATAGCAGAGTTAGGCAGCAGTTGGAAAATGTCTCATCTTGACTCTTAATACTAATTTGACTCCTTAACATTACTGAGCCTTCTACTCCACAAATATGGTATATATAGCTCCATTTATTTAGGTTTTTCTTTATTTTTCCTTAGGTACATGCAGTAATTTTTGGTATAGAGATCTTATACAACTTTTGTTAAGTTTATTCTTTTTTATTGGTATATATTAATTCTACAACATAGTGGCTTTCATTATGACATTTTCACTTACATAGCAAAGGTACTTTAGTCCTATTCATCTCTCCCCCATTTCCCACACTTACACTTTCTTCCCACTACACTGGTTCTCTTCTTATTCCCTAATAGTCCTCCTTCTATTTTCATGCTTTTAAATTTTTTTACATCCCATATGTGAGAGAAAACATGAAATACTTGTCTTTTTGAGCCTTGTCTCACTTAACATGACGGTCTCCATTTCCATTCATTTTCCTGCAAATGACATGATTTCCTTCTCCTTTATGGCTGAATGAAACTCCATTGTCTATAAATATCATTTTTTATTTATACATTCATCTGTTGATTGGCACCTTGGCTGATTCCATAACCTGGCTCTTGTGAATGGCGCATTAAAAATGTGGCTATGCAGGTATCTTGGCTCTATGTTGACTTTGGGTATATACCCAGGAGTAGTATAGCTGGATCATAAGGTAGCTCTATTTAAAAATTTTTGAAGAACATTCATGCTGATTTCCTAAATTTATTTTTATATAACATATTTTATAATAGGTGACATTTAAAATTTTAATATTCTGTTTATTATTTTTATTATATGAAAGTTCAACTAATTTTTGTATATTATCTTAATTTCTATGATTTTGAAAAATTTGCTTAATAGTTATAGTAGTTTTTGTAGATTTCCTTGTATTTTCTATGCATATAATAATGTCCTCTATGAATGGTATTTAAGTTTTTTCTTTCTAATTTTTATGTTCTTGAAAACATCAGATTAGAACAGCAACAATAGAAAATTTAAGTAATTGACACGTCTGCGCCCAACAACTGTGGAATGTACATTTTTCAAATACACTTGGAATATTTATCAAACTAACTATATATGCTGAAGTGCAAAACAAGTCTCAATGGACATAAAAGGTTTGAAAGTACATGGAGTTTATTCTTTAACCTATGTGGAATTCAAGTAAAGAGCAGAAGGATTAATTTTTGTAATACTTCAATGCTTGAAAATTTATCTGTGTTCATCTAAATAATGGGTACTTTAAAGAAGAAATCAGAAGGGATTGTAATGATAATATGTCATATCAAAAATTGTAGGATATGGCAAAGATGTGCTTAGCAGATTCATAGACTTAATGACACATCTCAAAAAGAAAGCTTAAAATTAATAATCTAAGCATTCCTCTCAAGAATTAGAAAAAGCACATAAAATTAAATCCAAAAAGTAGAAAGAATAAAACAATAAAGTTAAAAGCAGAAATTAATAAAATATAAAATAAACATACAGCAAAGAAAACCACCAAAGCCAAAACATTTGTTCTTTGAAAAGGCTCATAAAACATTAATCCTCTTGTAAGAACAATCTAAGAATAAAAAGTGAAAAATCACAATTTACCAATTTTAGAGATGACAAAGGCACTATTAGCACAGACTATAGATATTATAAAATAATAATATATTATAAATAAATATAAATGAATTTGAGCATTTTATGAAGTAGATAAATTTTGACAAAAACACAACTAATTAAAGCCAACCAAAACAGGATAGGACATCTGAACATTTTAATATATATGAAGTATTTGCTTCTATGTGTCTTTCAGTTTATTGTGCTATGGGGGCTTGTGTGTTGCTTGATGCTGAATGCTATGCCTCCAGTATTTCAGACACCAGCAGGCTTGCCCATGGTGGGCATGTTTCAGCTGAGCTTCTGGACTAAGACAGAATAGGGAGAAGGACCCGACAGCCCACTCCTGAAACAATTCTCTATTGAAAACCCTGCAAATAGCAGAGAAACACGATCAAATACAGTGCGAGACAATGAGTCCCCCAGTCTGGAAGGCATTCAAGAAACAACTGGGGAAGAGTTGCCTCTTCAAAGTAGAGTCAACCTTAATGACAGGAATGGAGTAAATCCCCTGAGACCTCTTTTTGCTGATGTGGCATTAGTCAAAATGAGAAGAAACATAGTGGCTGCAACCTTTGGCTCAAACATAAAATAGATCGTGTGCATGGTCAGGATTGAATAGTGTTTTGTTATGTTATACATAAAGTTGCTATAAGTTAGAACCAACTTGACCTCACCCAACAACAACAGTATCAACATGAAGTGATTGAATCTATAATTTAAGAACTTTTTACAAAGCTATCACAGAGTGCTTTACTTCCAAACATTTAAGGAAGTAAACACATAAAAATATTTTCAGTGAATAGTGAAATAAGAAACACATTCCAATCCATTTTATAAAATCAGTATAATGTTGGTGCCAATCCCTGGAAAGGATTTTTATGAAAGGAAAATTATAGGCCAATATGTTTCATGACTCTAGATATTACAGTGATTAATAAAATATTAGCAAATGGAATCTAGTAATATTTGAAAGAATAAATTGTAACTAAGTTGGTTTGATTTTAAGAAATACCAGCTTGTTTTAAAAATTGTAAAACCAGTGAATATATTTCACCACAATTGCAAAATAAAGTAGAATATATGATTATCTGAATGAAAAACTATTTGTTAAATTTCAAAAGCCATTTATGCTAAAAGAAAAAAAGAAAAGCTAACTAGCAATTGTAGACTTCCTTTACCTGATTAAGTATAATCATAAAACACCTGCTAAAACAATGACATTTAATTGTAGAATATTAAAACTTTTCCTTTGAGAGCAAGGGCATCCACTTTCCTCAGCATTGCACTTGAGGGCCCAGTGAATGCAATGCGAGATTCTGAAATAAAGTTATAATGAATGTAAAGGGTTGGATAAATCTGTCATCTTTTTACATGCAAGATTATTGTTTTTATGGAAGATTCTGAGTTGACAGATAAGCTATTATAATTAATAAGTGAATTTAGCATGACTGCTCGTTAATCAATAAAAAATTGATTTTACTTTTACTTATAACTGGCATTAAATAATGACATTTCATTAAGTGTCATGATTTTCAACAGCTTATAAAAGCCTCAAATATCCAAGAATAAATCCGACAGGACTTGTGCAATGCCTAGTAAACTGCTAAGCATTACTGAAAGGATTTAAAGGGGAAGACTTGAATAGGGAAGCAGAGGGATATACCTTGCATATTAGTTGGAAAAGCTCATATTATAAAATTAATTCCTTCCTAATTCAATGCAGTCTCAATGAAAAGCAAAGCAAGTATTTCATGGAAACTTATAAGTTTATTCTGAACTTTATAAGGAGAAACAAAAATCCCTGAATAGTTAAGGTAATCTTAACAAAGGACAAGCTTGTAGAACCTACATTATCAGATAGTAATACTTTCTTACGGAGCTATAGTAATCAAAACTGGTGTCATTGCTTCTAAAATAGATAAATACACCAATGGAGCAGGTTAGAGTACAGAAATAGAGCCAGGTATGGTTAAAACCTCTACAGTTCTCTTCCTTTATTAATGTTGTTAGGTGCCGTGGAGTCAGGTCTGACTTATAGTGACCCTAAGTCCAACAGAATGAAACTCTCTGACACTGTGCCATCCCAGCACTATAGGCAGTGCTTCTCAACTATTCACTCATAGGGTTTTCAATGGTGGACTGTTTAGGGAGTGTATTGCCCGGTCCTTTTCCCTAGCTTGCAGCACCTGGTGTTCCCAGGTGGTCTCCCATCCAAGAACTAACCAGACATATCCTGCTTAGCTTCCGAGATCTCATGGGTTTGGACGCCACAGTGGTATGGCTACAGGCTCCTTTATTAATTTTGTTGTTGTTGTTGTTAGGTGCCGTCGAGTCGGTATCCGACTCATAGCGACCCTCTGTACAACAGGGGAAACACTATTGTCAGTGCTTCTCTGCTGTTCATAGGGTTTTCAATGGCAGATTGATCTTTGGGAGGGGGTTGCCAAGTCCTTCTCCCATTCTTTATTAATAGTATACATTAATTAGTATCTTGTACTAACTAAGTTGGGCTGGGATTTGGCTCAGTGGGTAGAGCACTGTGCTGCAGTCTCTGAGGACCCGAGTTCAATTCCCAGCACCGCAAAAATGGGAGAAGGACCTGGCAATCCACTCCCAAGGCAATCCCGAAATAGTCAGCCATTGAAAACCCTATGAGGGTCACTATGAGTCGGATACCGACTCGACAGCACCTAACAACAACAACAACAACTAACTAAGTTATTATTAATTATGTTGTGTGCATATACTTAGAGGCTGTGTTAGTATTCTTAATCAAATATTCACCCTTTAGTTTGAGCATCCATAGATGATTCTTGCCTGAATGCAATTTTATGCCAATGGGTGGCCAAATAGTGATTTTTTTTAACTCCACCATTTCTTCTCTCTTTTCCCCCCCTCTATCTATCTATATATGTGCTAGCATTTTACTTTAAGTAGAATTTCCTTTTTCTGATTTTACTCAGTGAGTTAAAATGAATTATTTCACAAATTTAATAAAAAGGATTTTGCACTTATTTTGGTTAATGAATTGTCCCAGCTTGGCTAGCATGAACTGTTTTGATTTTGTTCTTTTAAATTTTTTACATATCTCCTTCATTCTTTGAGGGCTGTTCTTCCCTAGTCTTTAGTACAAAGACATTCCAGCTCTGGCGTCAGTCCTTTGTCTCAGGAGCTCTTTGTTCCTTTAGTGGAGAGTGGTATTTATAGATTGGACACTTGATACACATGTCGCTACTCATATGTTAGTGTTTCTAGGAATTCTCGGTGAACATAACCAGTGTGCATATGTGTCTCTCCTCTGCTCTCTCCCTAGCTCTATTTCCATGTCCATTGACTGCCTGCTATCATCCATCTATCTATCTATCTATCTATCTATCTATCTATCTATCTATCTATCATCTATCTACATTTACAAACATGAGTTCATCCCACTACTTCCAATTCTGGACCAAAACATGAAAGTTTTTTCTAGCTTTCTAACTTTCCATATTTTCCTGTAGAACTTTCTCCAACAGCGAGTGACTTGGCTCCTTTTAGCTTTGATACATTTACTTCTTTGCTCAATTCATCTCTAAGGTACCCTTCTCTTAGCTACCTTAGCCCCATCCCTATTATCCCTGGCTTGTAGCCTGCCCACCTGGACCTAGCCCTGGCTCCAAAGAACATGTGGCTAAGTCCCTCACCTTAATCCCAACTCTTGTCCTGCATCAACTAAACACACACAGCTGAGTCCCTGCACTGGCACCATTGCACTTGCTGGTTGAGATCCATGGATTGACTGAGGAGAAGGGGAAAAAATATTGACTGTGTAAAACAGAAACTGAGACAAGGATCTATATGCAGAGACAAATCATTTGGGAGGGGACTCTAGGGGTCAGGACCGAGGAAGTGGCAAAGTGAGTTGGGGATGGAGGAGAAACCAACCCAAGTTGTATTATCAAGGTCAACCTTGTGAACAGTAGGACAGGTTCTTCTGGGACAATGTTAGAACTCTACAGAATGATTTCCAGAATCAACCACTGGAAGGAGGGTGGCAGACGCCTTTAAACACCTACCTCCAGGGTTAGTTGGAGGAGGCTGTTGCCCAGAGGGCCCACTCCTCCACACTTGAGCCTTGGGAGAGAGGGTAGCTGACCCAGCCCCTGACTCTAGATGGCACCAAGGAGAAGCAGAAAGCAAGAAGTGAGAGACACTGTGGGCAGAAAGCAAGAAGTGAGAGACACTGAAAGCAGATGCCCAGAGCGTGAAGTGACTCATAACCTACAGCAAACTGCTGCCCTAGCTGAGGGTGAAACTGAGGTGAGCCTAAGAGGGGATGTCAGTGCTGAGTTACCTCCCCAGGTCTGAATTTCCCATTTGCAAGCAAGTGAATTGGACCCTACAGAGAGAAATCAGTTTATGTAAGGATGCAGATTTTTGTACACTAAGATTCAAGTCAGGGCACATGAAACATTAATCACTGAAAGAAGACAATATGCTACTTATGTCCTATTATGTTTAATGTTTTATACAAAGGTCTTTATGATTTGACATAAAATGACTTAATACCAGAGTGCAGATGGCTAAAGTTTGGGTCATGTCTTTTGCTGTAGCCTGGTGTTAGTTTAGGGTGAACCTTCATGCTTTTGGAATTTGAGACTTGTGGTCCAGGATTTCACAAGCCCTGGACTCACTTCTCTATGCCCAGTTTGACCTTGAAGTTGTGAAAGAAAAAGGCAAGAGCTGGGTGGAGCCCATTGGTGCGCTCCTTCTCCTGGCCCACTGATGCTTAGCTGCTTTATTGCTGCAAGGCTTTGGGCATGAACTGCAGTGGAGAGCTCGTCTCCAGATGGGAGACACCTGACTTAGAGGTGTTTTTCCAGTAAATTGGTCCTCTGGATGGCTCTGTGGTTTTAATTCCAGGCACTTTACCTCCCCACTGTTCCCCAGCCAACTGACATGGCCATGTTTTCAAAAGCCATGACTCTAGAGCTGAGGGAGTTTGTGAAATTGTCGACCAGACCCCTCTGCCTTCCTGTGACAATATTTTCCCCATTTCTGGATAGAGCATCTTAATGCCAGAGGGCAAAGTGACTTGCCATAAGAGATACAGACCTAGGAAAGTTCTGGAATCAGACTCCAAGTTCCTGCCTTCTTATGCTGCCAAGTGTACTGGAATTGCAGCATCTCTCCTCACACTCATTGACAATAAACCCCTGTGGAGCTTTCACTTAGTGGGGGGGTTTGCTGTGTGTGATGGGCCATGTGTTTGAAAGAGGAACCAGCTAAGCTCATGAAATATAGGGGAATCTTGACCTTAAGAGACTGGCAAGAAGATAAGGTCTCATACTTCATTCCCTTTCTCTATTTCAGAACTTTTACTGAGTCCCACAGCCTGCTCACTTCCCAAACTGAAGGTCAAGAGCCCCTGCAATCTGACTGCTACTTTTTATTTCTAAAACCACCAACTCTTCTTTCATTTCAGCATCTAGGTGGATGGGATTCCTCCTTCATTCCTCCTGACCCTCCCTCCCTCCTGGAGCAGCTCCGAAGAGCCCTGTGTATTTTCAGTCTATCACATACACCATCCTTCCAGACCAGATGTGTTTAAGAGTCATCTTCCTGAAAGCCCTAGGTGGATGTGGCTCATAGACATTTAGTTTCCTTGGTAAGTCTGGTTTCACTTCTGGAGTATTACTCTGGGTTTGAGAATTAATTAGAGGGAGGAAACCTGGGATTAGGGAGAAAAGTTTTTAGATGCCTGCAAGAAATCAAACAAGAGACTGGGCAAAGATAGACAGAGTGAGAAAAGAAATGGGCTCAGAAGTGCTAATGAGTAAGGGCAGGTGATGTTAGGGGTAGAGCCAAAGGTCTGAACAGCCTGGTGTGGTCCTGCCAAGTCCTCCCTGAACTTCAGTTGAGTCCAGCCTGGCCAAAATACATTCCTGCTGAGTACCCTTACACATCTTGAATGGCCACCCATTGCTGCTATCTTCTCCCTCCCAGATAAATGTCACCACATGCAAAATAAGAGCAAGTCATTTAAAATTACATATATCTTTTATTTTGAAAATGCCACAGTCATATAATAACATTAATTTAAACACAACAGTACAAAGCACACACTTGGCTTGAAGGAACACTGATTCCCTGAGAATACAGAAGTGTTTGTATATATTGATGATCCATGAGTGTCTTTCTCAATCTCCCCGGCAGGTAGGAGAGAGAACAAGGACATTTTGCCTAGAATTTAATTGAGTTCATAGAATAAAACCCACATCACCAGCATTTTGTAAACTATTTCACTCTATTTGGCAGACAGACTAAAACACCAATAATTTAAATATAGTTAAATATGACTTAAGAAATACTGTGCTTTAAATTATTAAACAAAGCATCTCTTTGGGACACCATGATGAAATACTCTCACGCTGCACCTGGGGAAGGTTGGGGGAGATTAAATAAGGTTTCCTTCAGGCTCTATCTCTCAATCCAGTGTGAAGGTTCAAGGCTTCACAGCTTTGCATTTTTGGTCCAGGTCTTTCATGGACTGCTCTACCCACTTCACCTTGGGGTCAGCACAGATCTCCTTGTTCAGTTTGGTCGTGAAGCTGTGGGAGAGAGGACATGGTCAGATGGAATGCTTTGAGGACTCTGCTGGGGTAAATGGCACATTGGCTCCTAGATGTGATTAGCTCTTGCTCTATAGGTGAAGGTCATGGTCTGGGAGAGAAGCATGGGGAAGGGTGGGAGGAAGAGTCTCAGGAAGAAGCCTCCCTCTTGCTGTCCCAGTTGAAACCCTATGGGCTCACGGCTGAGGTAACTGAGACAACCTCACTAAGCCCCTATGGGGGATATGAGATGATTAGGGACGCCTCATGGGCTTAGTTTCTCTATGGAGTGAAGGCTATCTTTGGATTGGTTGCTCTGTTTGTCTGACTCGTGTGGCCTTGAATGCTGACCTCTCTCCCTTGACTTGATTGGGGCCAGGTGCATGCCTGTAATTCCAGCAACATGGGAGTGGGAGGGAGGTGGATCACAAGTTCAAGGCCAGAGGCAGCCTGCATAACTTAGCGAGAGCCCATCTCAATATAAAAATGATAAAAAATGGCTGGAGGTGCAGTTCAGTGGTAGATCACCTGCCAAGTATATATGAGGCCCTGAGTTCAACCCCCAAGTACCAAACAAAGAAAGAATTTTGACTAGCGGTGCTGGGTGCCATCCACTCACATCACAGCCTCCTGGGGACACTGGGTGCTGGTGATTCTTGTGTAGCTTTTCAGCCTCTGGATGGGGATCTTCATACTGACCATGTTAAAGCAGCAGGTGATTGGAATGGACACTGATTCTGAAAGCAATTTGTCAAAAAAAATGAGATGGTGAGGAGACATTATAGTATGCTCTTGTCATGGAATGAGAAGACAGGAAGAAACCTAGGAGTCATTGCTCCCAAGTTCAATGCTCTGGTCCAGATCCCAGCTACAAAATGCAATTGGTGAGTCAGTTTCTTCTGAGTATGGGGCTTCTCACTGTTGGCTGGGTATGGAGAAATCTCATCTAGTAATATAACACTTCTAACAGCAGGGAAATGTGTTCTAAGATCTTGCTTCCTGGCCACATGTCTCCAGGGGCTTTAGAGCCAACCTATGTCCTTTGCTGAGACTCCTCTGAATTATCCTTACACAACCACTGTTCTGGAAGTCACACTGAAGCATGATCCAAAATTTGAAACTTCAAGTAACCGCTCCTTCCACTCCTCTACCACCTGAGACATTCTTCTCATCCATGGAGAGAAACAATCCTTCTTTCTATGACACTTCCCCAAACAATGTGAGAGATGGCAATGTAGTGGCTGCACTCAGGGTCTCTTCCAAAATTGATGTCAGGAAAGATCATGGGGACTGGCCTCAGAAGACACTTAGCTCTGGCTCCGACTAGCTGTGACATGACAGCTCCTCTAATTCTGCTCTTAGTCTCACTTTCTCCATCTTCAAAGTGCAGACAATGGACCAAATCTAGGATGACTCATGCCAGGATACTTATTCTTGCAGTACTTAAAATGTTAACCTTAGGGAAGGAGAGGACTTACCTGGCTGAGCCAGCACGTGGGTGCTGAAGGCAGCTTCTGTAAGCAGCAGGCACAGAAATGCTGCAGAGATCTGCATGGTGGAGAGCAAGGGCAGGCTTACGTGCAAGAGGTGGAGGTTTCTGGGTTGCTCTCAGCCTCTCTGCTCCTCTCTCCTGGCTCTGCCTGCCTTTTATAGGGAGCAGAAGGCCTAGGCAAGTCATGATCTAAGAAGGATGAAGTAAGATCCTGAATGTGCTGAGTCGGCACCAGAGCCTGGGGTGATTTCCAGAGAGATGGAAGCTTTGCAGTTTCTATCTTTTGCTTACTAAGATTTTGTGGAACAGTGGCAGAAGGTTGTGTCTAGTAGCATGTAGGAAGTGATGTCATTAGAATAAGGGTTCAGATTTCTTTGAAATGGAAAAATGGCTTGTAGGGAAGAATGGAAGCTGAGGTCACAAAGGAGTAAAGAGAGCCAGGATCCTGTCACTTGGAGGTACCAGGTGGCCTGGAATGACCTAAGGCTTTGCTTCTATTCTTCCTTGCACCAGACCAAGGCAATCCTAAACCAGGCAGGCTCCTCAGATCCCAGACAGGCAGCTCCACAGAGCCCCAGAGGAATGACAAAACCCAAGAGTCTGCAAGTCTTATTGCCCTGGTATCTTAGCGAATGGGCACTACATGCCAATCCTGCAGTGGGGTGGTTTCCAGGCACTATAGTCTCTTTCCAAGCGAAGTCATACAAGGAAGGCCAGCATTTCATGCGGATCCAGGTAGAATGGATCTGTTCTCTAACGTTCTCCCAACTCCCTTCATTCACACACACAGTGGAGCAGCCTGCGGTGAGAGGGCAGGGAGGACGTGAAGATTTGGAACCCACTGACATCACCTACCTCCCTCCCCTCGTGTGTTATCATCCTGCATAATATAGAAGTTGTACTACCTACTAATCCCTTGCATTCCTCTTTTTCTTTCCCCTAAGTCTCTGCCTGCCTGCAGTGGTAGCCCTGTGGCATCTGATCCTGTCAGATCTCAGAAGCTAAGCAGGGTGGGGCCTGGTTAGTACCTGGATGGGAGACCGCCTGGGAACACCAGAAGCTGTAGGCTTGGGAGAAGGACCTGGCAACCCCCTCCCAAAAATCAATCTGCCATTGAAAACCCTATGAACAGCAGAGAAGCACTGACAATAGTGTTTCCCCTGTTGTACAGAGGGTCGCTATGAG
>VMDO01033116.1:0-18256 GCA_007922755.1 Pedetes capensis
GAGTAGTGTCAGTGAAGTTAAAAGGTGATTTTAATTTGTTAGCTCCATGTTGTATCTTTCCTTCTGAGAGTATAAGGTATTGATATGTGAGAGGTACGGCTCTGTCCATCTGCTGGACAGCAGACTGATGAGGAAACCACTACTGAGCACTGCCAAAGATTTTTTAAAGCGGTTGTTTTATGGAGCAGGGAACGTGGGCAAAAATCAATCTTCTTAGAGCCTCTGTTATCATGTAATCAAAATGCAAAGTGTTGATCTCTACCAATAAGGTTAACAACCTCTGAAAACACTGAGCTTCCCTTTGCTGATGTAGTCCTCGTCACCCAGAGGGAGACTGAGAGCCCGCAGGTATGTGTGATACGACAAGGTGAGCAGCAAAGACCAGGATGTTGGCACTCTGCCTCCCCCACTTGCTACGAATAGGAGTTAGGGAGAATCACATAACTCTCTAAGATATCTGGCTCATCCATGTAATTTGATGATAATTACAAAGGTCCACTCTATTCACAGGGTTATTGTAAAGCTTAAATTTAGAAAGAAAGAAAAAAACTCTGAATTTTTTGGCAAATGTTAAGCAAATACACAGGATTATTATGGCAAGATAGCAAATCCAGACTACAGCATCATTTTTATGATAGGATTCTCTTCATAATTAGTACTAGCGATCAGGCAATCATGTGCTTATTCTTAACAGACATGAAGACAAACAGATGAACTGTGTTATCTTTGTCACATACAGTATGTAAATTGCAAACATTAGACATTGAGTTAAATTACAAACTCAACCAAGCGTTTGGTGTACACCTATAATTCCAGTAATCCAGAGGCAGGAGATCACAAGTTTCAGGGTAAAGACAGCCTGCGCAATTTAGCATGACTCTGTCTCAAAGGCCTGCAGCCCTGGCCCTGTGGCCTCTGATTTCCTCAGACCTCAGAAGCTAAGCAGGGTTGGGCCTGGTTAGTACTTGGATGGGAGACCACCTGGGAACACCAGGTGCTGTAGGCGTGGGAGAAGGACCTGGCACCCCACTCCCAAAAAACAATCCACCATTGAAAACCCTATAAATAGCAGAGAAGCACTGACAATAGTATTTCTCCTGTTGTAGGTAGGGTTGCTGGGGCTGGGATTTAGCTCAGTGGGTAGAGGGCTGCGCTGCAGTCTCTGAGGCCTGGAGTTCAATTCCCAGCACCGCAAAAATGGGAGAAGGGCCTGGCCATCCACTCCCAAGGCAATCCGGAAGCACTCAGCCATTGAAAACCCTATGAGGGTCGCTATGAGTCAGATACCAACTCGATGGCACCTAACAACAACAATAACAAGGTAGGGTTGCTATGAGTCGGATACCGACTGGACAGCATCTAACAACAACAACTGTCTCAAAGATAAAAAAAAAATAATAGTAAATAAAAAGCTGGAGAAGTGGCTCATTATGTGTGAAGCCTTGGGTTCAACTTCCAGTACTAAGAAAAAGTAGTCATAGTAATAAATTTATGTTGAGTCTAGCCATTGGAACTCTGCAGAAACTCCCAAGACATTAAGTTATCTTAAGCAAATGACTTAAAACATCCTGGCTCAGAATTCATTTAAAGCTCCAGCTATTTGCAAAGTACAGCGCGGCACTTCTGGGAGCCATGCAGAAATGCACGGAGTCACCCGCTTCTCAAACTATCTATCTGTGTCAATATCATTATAGATCCAAATTTGCACAGTGGAAGGTGTTGATGCTCCGCCCACTCTGCCATTACAGGGCCAGATCATGGGGCAGATGGCAGTGGGGAGAGGTGGGAATTCCCGCACAGGGAATTCACTCTCAGCTGACCAGATCGCTCAGAGTAGCTGGTGTTTCCATTACAGCAGGGGCGCTCCTACTGCTGCTGGTGTCAAACTTGCTTCTGTGCAAGAATGCGGCCTCCCTACCCGTCTGTCCCAGTGGAGCTGCCAACTGCCACATGTCCCTCCAGGACCTGTTTGACCGTGCGGTCATCCTGTCTCACTACATCCATAACCTCTCTTCGGAAATGTTCAGTGAATTTGTAAGTATCTCCCATGTTGCTGCTTCCCAAAAGGAGCCTTCGAGCTAACAATTGTGGTACAGTTTAAAAAAGGAAACCTCGCGGACCAAATTTCAGATAGTATACCTCAATGGGTAAAAAAAAGAAGGCATCTGCTGATAAAATGTGCAAAAAAGAGAAAAGGACAGTTTCATGAAATCTGAAAGATTTCCAAAGAATGCAATGATTTCAAGTTTGTTACTTCACTTCATTTTAAAGTTTTGTTCTTTGTTTTTTGTTTTTTTCTTCTTCCAATTTAAACACTTGATACAAAGTCCTTTTGGGTAGAACTGAGGAAGAGAGTTGATTTCTTGTTCTTGCACAGAAAGGCTGAGCTCCCGAGACGTTCTTAATTCAACACACTGTAGATACCCAACAAACGTGAACTACATTACAATGAACCAGGTGGATTGAGTAGAATTAAACGAAATTGAAGTTATGTCAGTAGGAGAAAAACAAACAAAAATAGCTTTTTGGAAACCCCAAAATGCTTGGAATCTCTAAGACTTCCAGTGCATGAATTTATAATTACAATGAAATGGATGGTGTAGTATTGGAAATGGATTCTCTTTTCCTGATAAAGTTATCTGGCAGGTTACAGGTCATTTGAGATTAGTGAAGGATCCCCTAATAGACCAGGGTTTTATCACTGGGCCTTCAGGGAAGGTGGCTCAACATTTGAAATAAGTGTACACTCAACATATAGTGCCTACAGCAGTAGCCTTGTGGCATCCGATCCCGTCAGATCTCAGAAGCTAAGCAGGGTCGGGCCTGGTTAGTACCTGGATGGGAGACCACCTGGGAACACCAGAAGCTGTAGGCTTGGGAGAAGGACCTGGCAACCCCCTCCCAAAAAATCAATCTGCCATTGAAAACCCTATGAACAGCAGAGAAGCACTGACAATAGTGTTTCCCCTGTTGTACAGAGGGTCGCTATGAGTCAGATACCGACTCGACGGCACCTAACAACAACATATAGTTCTTTATCTTCACTAGTTTTTCTTTCTTTCCTCATTTTTGGCTGGCCATCTTTTATCATTCAAATTTTTCCTAATAATTCCTTTAAACATTCACAGCATTTCCTAGATATTAGTTTTAAATAAAAGACATTAGTGTCTCTACTTTTTCTGTTTTTATATCTCCATTGCTTAATTGTTTCTAGAATTATGTCTTTGTTTTATGACCTATTGTCACCAGTGACACAACTGTGTTCTGAATTTATGATGAACTTGGTAAGGTACAAGTATGTAGACTCAGAGACCATTGAAAGACAAATTATTATTCTATAATGCCTATTTAAAGGAAGCATATCAGCTTGGATCCACAGGAAACAAGATATTAAATGGCTAAATATAGATACATATACACTATGGCAATTGGCTCAAATAGTAGAGGATGATGATATTCAAAACACTTAATGTTTCATAGTGTTGCTATTTTGCAAAGAAAATGCTAATTTGTAGGAAGGGACAAAGGAAGGGCAAGCAATGAGTGAACAGGAAAACCAGGAAGAGGTTGGGAGTTTACAAAAGTTAGAAGAAAAATAATGAGACGACAGAGCTAATGAGGAAAAATGTAGGCAAATGGTTACTTTCTTAATTCCTTAGTTTCGATTGTATGTAGTGCTCTTTTTTAAAAATTACACATCTACCAAGCATACTAATATTCTGGCAGTTGATGCATTTATTCTGTTCCAAAACTTCAATTATTGAATCACCTCCATTATTTCCAGGATAAACAATATGGCCAGGGCCGAGGGTTCATTACCAGGGCCATCAACAGCTGCCACACATCTACCCTCCCTACTCCGGAAGACAAGGAGCAAGCCCAGAACCTCCATGTGAGTCGACAGCCTATGCTTTTCACCAAAACAACTGGGCCAATATGTAGGCACTGTCACACTATAGGTCATGGGAGCCACTATAATAGTTAGAACAGTCACATGGGCAAAGAAAAATGGGGGAGGAGTGAATATTCAAAGAGCAAGTACATTATGTAGTTGCTAAATTATAAGTAAAATCAAATGCTGATTGTTATAGAAGATCCATAAATTGTTCATGCAAATGATATTAATTTAACCAATGCTATCTAACTAGGATTATACATATTACTATGTATGGAAGTTTGAACAGAATTGTATTTTGATGGGTAAATATACATTCATGTATATATATAAGAAATGCAAAAGCAGTTTTATTTATTACATATTACTAACAACTCCTCCACTGACAACATGTGAGACTGCTGACCACTGTACAATTTAAGCCATCTCTCCTAGACTTCAAGACTCTTCTGGTTCTACACCTGCCTCTCTAACACCTAATTCTTCATTCTTCCTTGACACCTCTGCCTTCTCCTATGTCTTAATTGACAGTCACCCCACAAAGCAGGTCCTGTAAAATATTGTATTTGTCTTAGATGCAACTCTGCTATCTGTGCTGGGGAATACAAAGTCTACATATCACACCAGCTCTGATATTTCATTGTTCTAATCTCTCCCTTCTGATTCCCTCCATAACCAAGGTCTTAACATGATCTAAAATAAACATCAGCATATATGTAGCCCCCAACACAATCTGTTCTCCCTTCTTGGTTTTCTTAGTGGCACCAGCATTCTATATACTATACTGCTTAATAGTAATTGTGACAATAATAAGAGAAAGCAAGAGGAGAGAGGGAGGTACAAGAGGTAACATTTCTTGAGAGCTACTACATGCAGACATTTCAAGAAGCACTCTGTGCATTGCTGTATTTAATCCTCACAAAAATTCTATAACCCAACGTACTGTTATTATCCTTGAAAAGATCAAGAAAGAGATCAAAGAGGTTACAGAATTTGTACTAGTTTCATGGCTAGTAAGCAGTGAGTCTTGGTTTCATGCAATCCAAAGCCATCACCCTTTATCAGGATGCCACTATTCTCCCAGCAACTATCCTGCCATTCACTACTTGGCCTGTATTTCTTTATAAATAGCTACTTTCCTTCATATCCTTCTGTAAGTTTCCATTACAATGTCCAATGGATTCCTCTCTACTCTTCAGTTTCTTTACCACTACAGTAGCTAGTGGACATCAACACAGCAAGTATTTTAACTCAGAGGAGTTCAATATATGATCCTGGCAGTGAGCACAAAGTGAGGGTGGGAGGGAGAATTAAACTTCCACTGTGACTTCCACTGGTGCTGTTATTAAAGGCGACATTGTGCCATCTTATCCACCTCTGTAGATCAACAAAATAGACTGCTCTCCTAGAGACACGGGGCAGGGAGTCACAGCAATTGAGGAACATTCAAGTTCGTCATGCCATGTCTTGGTTGTCTCTTGTTAGATTCCTAAAAATAACCTAAAAATCACAAATGGTTATATTAGCAAGCCAACTGACTGGGTGAAAATGATTGGGCCACCCACTTACCCTTGTGGACCCTCTTTCCTGAGTCAGGTCTTATCGGCACCTAGTGAGTGCCAGCAAAACTGTGACTTCTCCTGGACAAGCAAAGCATTCAAATCTGAATGATCTTGCTGAGTGAGCAGATGGTAGAATTTCATAGGGAAGACAAAGGTTTATCAATTTGACCTCTTATCGGAAAGAGCAGTTATTTAAATAAGTCATTATTTTTTTTACTTTAGCAAAGTGTACACCTATGTCTTAAATTCTATATTTCCAAAACATCTGTTATCTACAGAAGCCTTGTGTATACACACAGAAATAACAAGATATATTTTAATTCAGCCCCACTCAGCCAATACAGGCTGGAATTTAGCTCAATTGGTAGAGCACAGCCCTGCAGTCTGAGGTCCCGAGTTTGATTCCCAGCACTGCAAAAGTGCGAGAAGGACATGGCAATCCACTCCCCAGGCAATCCCAAAACAATCAGCCATTGAAAACGCTACAAGGGTTGCTATGAGTTGGACACAACTGTATGGCACTTAGCAACATAACAACAGCCAATATCAGATGTACCTAACCCTCCTGTTTTCACTTATGTGAATGTGCTTGATCAATGTGGTTTGTTAGGACCAAGATTTCCTGAAGCTGATACTCGATATGTTGCGCGCCTGGAACACCCCTTTGTACCACCTAGCAGCTGAAGTGCAGAGCCTGCAGGACGTCCCTGACACCATCCTATCAAGAGCCATGGAGGTTGAGGACCAAATCCAACGCCTGTTGGAAGGCATAGAGAAAATAGTGAGCCAGGTGAGCAGTCTCCTGAAACTTGCTTTCTCCCATTATAAAGAGGTGAGTTCTACATGAGGAATGAGTCTTGAAATGCCACTCTTTGCAAGAACAAATCTCAGGCAACCTTACTTGTAAGTTGCTATAAAACAAAGCAAGTGCCCAGTCATGCATAGCCTTAGATTCTAACCTCTGTGAATCTTAGGATTCCATGATGATCTTGGACAGGCGCAGCCTTCCCTATACTGTCTATCAGTCCACCAAAGGCTTCCCCCTTTCTAGGGACTGGTGGTTAAGTATTTTCCAAGGAAAGAAAACGAGAATAGAATCTGTAAGATAAATGCTTTCTTAAAAGTATTCTAGGACACACACATTGAAATTCTGGTCAGATTCTTGCTCTTTTGTCCCCACACCAAAGGATTAGAGTGGGAAGAGAGAAAGATGGAAAGAAGATGGAAATGAGATTGGACAGTCCACCCACATTCCACTCCTCCCCAGAGGAGACGGAGCAGATGAGCCCATAGCATCAATGCTATCTCACAAGCACTAGTTTTCAGAAGATCGCAAAGGAAGGGGTGTGTCTTTTCTGGAATGTTCTTTACTTAATTTATAGGGAGTTACTTCATCGTCAGTTTTGTTTTTCTTGGGGAGTCTACATTGCAACTCCTGTGATTGCATTTATTCTCCCCAAATAACTTGTGAGACTCAGACTGAATTAGTATTTTCAATATGTATCTCCATTCAGATAGGAAAATTTCAATACTGGTTAGATAACAGCTAAGTGGCTTTCTGAAATTCTCAAAAATAATGTATCTAGTAAAGAAAAATATATGATCATTGAAGTAATAGAAGCAATTTTATACTTTTTGTGTACTAAGTACATGTTATCATGTGTCATTTTTTGTCATTATCATGGAAGAGGAACATAATTCTGAGCAAAACCACAACACAAATAAAGGAACATATTAACCCAGGAACATATGGAAGAAACACCTTGATATTCAAGGTGTTTTCTTCATTACTATGTGCCTACATCCTGAGATGGCCAATTTGTTCTATAAAACTTTATTTTCTGTTCCTTTTCTCCTACCATTTATTTACATATTTCTGTTGATATAGTTGCACCTTCCATGGTAAATGTTGTCTTAAGATTTAAGCATCAAAAGTAAAAAGCATAAAACCACACACAGACACACACACACACACACACACACACACTTTAAATGCCAATAGGAGGTGACAGGTATAAAAAAAATTCTTACCCTGTAGGAGAAAATTCATCAGATCAAGATCTACAATTATCCTAGATTTGTACCAGGTAGTTCTCTAAATCAACTGACATCCTTCGTGGCAACATGATGATGACTTAATCCCCAAGGTCTCTGGGATTCCTAGCTTGGAGAGGCTGATAGAGAGCAGAGGTCCACAGTGCTCCCCTCTCATGCTATTCGGTGGATTTTTTATCTTGGTCATACCCCCAACACTAGCACACAGCTCTCTTGCTCGTAGGAGCTTTGCCTAGCACTTTCTATCCCAGGGACCAGGAAATATAGCAGCTCTTTCGCCAAGACATTCGGAAGGTTTCTTGCCTGGGTGGAAGGAAATATTCCTGACTACTTCAGCAGATCTTCTAAGCTGTGGTTGCCACTAGACTACCTGTATCTTAGAGCACCAAGTACAATGTTCACTGTTCCTAAGGTGTGAGTACACAGATTATATGGAGAATAGATTCAATTTGATGGAAGAAAAAGATAAATGGTGAACTGCTGGGAGAAAATTACAAAGGGCACATCAGGGACAAGATTCAGGAAATGTAAAAGTTCCTTAAGTAGGAGAACTAAGTCTAGCTCATTGTCTCTTGGTCAAATCCATTGTTACATTCAATGACCAACTTCCTGGTTATGCATCTGTTTAGTCTTGAAAGGACATAATTCATCTTGTGATTACCTACTTCAGAAATCCACACATGTCCTTTTTCAAGTTTTTAGACGACTGATACATTTACAGTACCCTGCTCCAGTTACATGAAAATCCAGGCGTTTAGCTCAAGTTTTACATTCCTATATCTTCCCCAAATTTTAATTCAAAAATGAAAAGGAATGAGGATAAACAAATACTAATAATATGAATAATAAGTGACTGACTGTCTTTTTGGTGTTAGCTTCATCCTGGAATCCAAGAAAATGGAGTTTACCCTGTCTGGTCAGGACTTCCATCCCTGCAGACAGCTGATGAAGATTCTCGCCTTTTTGCTTTTTACACTGTGCTCCGTTGCCTGCGCAGAGATTCAAATAAGATTGACAATTATCTCAAGTTTCTGAAGTGCCGAATCATCCATGACAACAACTGCTAAGCCCATATCCACCTCATCCATTTCTGAGACGGTCCTTAAATGATTCATCCATGGCCAGCTCTTTAGTTTTATAGCTTGTTAATGCATGCTTGGGTGTAATGGGGCTTTTCTTAAAAAAATAAAAGCTGACTCTAGCAATGTCAAAGTGTAAAAAGCCAACTTGTCAGTGTTTCTTAATTGAATAGAAAATCAAAAGACAATCTATCACTACCATTGAGCTGTTACTGTCAAAATGTGTCACAGATAACAGGAGCTTAAGGGAGGAAAGATTTTGCTCATGGTTTCAGAGGTATTAGTCCTGCATGGTAAAGAGAATGTGGTGGAACTGCTCACATCATGGTGGACAGGAAACACAGTAGAACACCAACAGGGAAAGATATGGCACCCAAGCACATGCAACTAGTGATTTATTTCCCCCAATTAAGCCTCAATTTTCAGTTCTATTACGTCCCTTTAATATGTTCAAATTTTAAATCTATCAGTGGAGTAAACCATTCAATTAGGTCAGAGCTCTTGTGATCTAATCATCTCTGAAACACCCTCACAGACATCCCCAGAGATATGCTTTGCTAATCTCCTAGGTGCCTTTCAATCCAACCAAGTTAATGATCAAGATTAACCATCACACATATATCATTAATTACCTGAAATATAAATGGTCTAAAAACTCCAATCAAAAGAGAGGTATTGGGCAGAGTCAATTAAAGAACAAAAGGCAAATATATGTTGTTTGCAAAGGACTCACTTTAAATATAATTGCATGAAAAACATGGGAAAAGATACATCTTGGATTAACTCTTTTAAAAATAATAATGGTGATATTACTATCTGATAAAGCAGACTTCAAAAGAAAATTATTGCAGATAAAGAGGGACATAAGGACATTACATAAGCATAGAAAAACCAATCCATCAGGAAAACACAACAATCCTAAAAATGTACACACCAAACAACAGAGCCTCAAAACACATAGCAAAAATTTATTTAGTGGAAAGTCAAACATGGTAGTGAGATTATACACTCATAATACCAGCTCTAAGGAGGCTAAGGCAGGAGGATCACTAGTTCAAGATCAGCCTGGGTTACATAGTGAGTGCCATGTCATTCTGGGTTCCCTAGCAACACTGTCGCAAAAAAACTCAAAAAAGCAAAAGAAAAAAATTCAGAGCTGAAAAGACAAGTCTATAATTATAAGTTAAAGGGTTTAACATATAGTTAAAGACTCTTTCAAAAACAGCCAGAAATACTAAACAATAAAACAGCAAAAATATAGTAGGTATGAATCAATTGAGACCTAAACGGCATGGATAGGACTCATTGACAAAATGTGTCTTTCACCAAGTGCTCATGAGGCATTCACCAAAATACAACATATCCTGAGCCATAAAACAAAGCTCAACAAATTTAAAAGTATTCAAATCATACATAATGTTTTCTCCGACCATAGTAATTCAATTACCAAAAATCAAACTTAAAACAAGAAAATCTGTCTAAATCTCTGTAAATTAAACATCTCTAAATGATCCATAGGTCACAAAGGAAGTCTCAAAAATAAAAAGTACAAAGATCTGAATAATCAAGATATCACATATCAAAATATGGAAGATGCAGCTTAGCAGTACCGAAAGGGAAATTTGTAGCACTAAAGGAAAATGAGGAAAGGTCTGAATCAATCATCAAAATTCCTAAGGAAACAAGAGGAAATTAGAAAAAGGAAATGAAAAAGAAGGAAATAATAAAAACAGGATTATAAATCAATGAAATTAAAAATAGGAAAGATCAGTGAAAGAGTAAGTTGGTTCTTTGAAAAAAAAATTAGGATTTATAAATCTTTAGGAAGACTAACAAAAAGACCACGTCATGAATCTTAAGAATGAAATAAAAGACATTACAGAATTCTATAGTCATTTAAAAAGATAGCAAATATTAGTCAGCTCCGTGACCTAAGGACCTCCCAATACCCCAACCCATAACAGTTCCACCATTCCTAATAACACCAGTAAGCCTCCAATCACAATGACCCTTGGAGGAACACCCAAACTATATCAATAAGAGTATCCTACACATAATTTCATGTTCATGAGTTCAACAATATAGGAGAAATGGAACAATTCTTCCAAGTTCGATAAGTTAGTACAACTCAGCCAAGAATAAATTAGTAATCAGAATAGTCATGTAATATTCCTGAAACTGGAGTTATAAAAATTCACCCAAATTAAACCTTCATTCCCAGATGGTTTTAGAGTAGAATCTTCCCAAGTGTCTAAAGAAGAATTAACAGCAATTTTACACAACCTCTTTCAGAATATAGAAGAGAGATGAACACTTCCAAACTAATTTGAAAGGGCCAGTATTGCCCTGACACCAAGAAGAGAAAAGCAGTACAAAATTAAAACAATACCACATACTGAAATTTCTCACAAATAGATACAAAAGTTTCATACCCAGTAAACTGAATAATGCATAAAAAGCAATGCTAGGTAATTTCTCATTCCATCCTACACCTGGTCATACTATTTAACAACTCAAAAGGTTTAGGTAAGTCACTGACACAGTCAGTTGGGGTCCTGGTAAGAATATTATCTTGGCAGCAATGCGAAGACAGGTACCCAAGTCTAAGTTAAAGCAGTTTTCAGAGGCTAACATTTTCCATTAAAGTTCTTCAGACCAAGAATTATTCTAAATATGTATCTAAAATGAATAACCAATTTTATAGAATGAATAAAATACTTCAATAGCATACAATAATGGATGTACCTGATTGCTATGGTTTTGGATAAGTGTGCCCCAAAGGACCAGGTATTAAAGCATGGTCCCTAGTGTGGTGCAGTTGGGAAGTGGTGGAAACTTTCAGAGGTCTTTAGGTCATTGGGAGGCATGTCCATGAGGGATTAATGGGACCTCAGCTCTTTCCTCCTCCTATTTTTTGCTGCCTACCCGTGAGATGCCTGCAGCAGTAGCCCTATGGCATCTGATCCCGTCAGATCTCAGAAGCTAAGCAGGGTCAGGCCTGGTTAGTCCTTGGATGGAAGAGCACCTGGGAACAGCAGATCCTGTAGGCTTGCGAGATGGACCCAGCAACCCATTCCCAAAAATCAATCTGCCACTGAAAACCCTATGAACAACAGAGAAGCACTGACAATAGTGTTTCGCCTGTTGTACGTAGGGTTGCTACGAGTCAGATACCAACTCAAACCCAGCACCTAACAACCACCACCCATGAGAGCTTTGCTCCCCACCACCTCACCCCAAAATGCACTCCTGCCATACTGTGCTGCCTCACCACAGTGCCAAAAACAATGGGGGCAATCAATCATGGCGTGGAATGTCTAAAAAAATGAGCTGAAATAAGCTTCCTGTTTTTATATAAATTGATCACGTGAAGTAATATTTTACACTTCAGAAAGCCAGCTAAGCACTGATATTCTCCATTTCCCCATTTCAGTAGAGTTCTTGTTCCTTTTCTATCATATTCTGAGATGTTGGAACCCGACCTTATCAGACCCTATCACCCAGCTATTTCAGCCTCTGGCTTCCACATGAACTTGGCCAATGGTTGTTGTGATGTAACGTGCCACCAAATTGGGTCTGACGCACAGCAACCCTTGTGTACAATAGAAAGAAACACTGCTCAGCACTGAGCCATGCCTAACATTGTCAGTGCTTTTCTACTATTCATAGTGTTTTCAACAAATCTGTCCTAGAAGAAATACAACCAGAGTGCTCCTTGGAAGCAAAAATGGCCAAACTGCATCTTACATATTTCACACATGTAGTCAGGAGAGAACAATCCCTGGAGAAGGACATCATGTTTGGGAGAGTGGCAGGTCAATGCAAAAGAGGAAAACCCTCCACCAGATGGATTGACAGTGTCTGCAACAATGGGCTTAAACATAAATAAGATCGTTTGCCTGGCACAGAATCGGCAAGTGTTTCGATCTGCTGTACATAGAGTCACTAGGAGTCGGACTCGACTCGACGGCACCTAACAACAACAACAACAATTGTTTTGGGAGTGAGCTGCTGGATCCTTCTCCTAAGCCTAGAGGACCAGGTACTCCCATCCTAGGATTAACCAGGCTCGACCCTTCTTAGATTCCGAGATCAGAGGAGATCAGAACCTAGCATAATATGTCTGTAGACTGGACAATGGTAGACACTAGAAAAAGGCTATAGAGTCAGCAGAAAAGGTGATTTATGTATTTCTATTTTCCTGGCTCTCTTCCTTCTGGGAAGTAGCCAGGTTACTCCACTGAAGCCCAGAGATCTGTCCAGAGGCTGTCTCCCAAGGCCATGGCTAGGTACAAACCTTTTTATAGATTGCAATATCCACTGGCTCCTTTTGCCTTTGCATGCCTAGAGGTATGTCTTCCCCTCTCAAAGATGTTTGTAGCTCCTGTTAACTCTGACTACAGCTTCTAAATAACTCCATGTGCTTAATTAGCTCAGTAAACTCTCTTTGTTTTCATCTTTGGAGGGTTCCACCTCATCTTCTTACAATAATACATCTACAGAACCAGTAAATGAAGATAGTCCTTCAAAGATCTTGCACTCATGTGCCCATAACACATGGTGACACCTTTCTTCCTGAATCCAAAATCTTAGGTATAGAAACATCCAAAGGAGTCACAGGGTCAAATAAGAATAGCTATAAAAATTTAAAATTTCAGATATTCTTGCTTTACTTTACATATAATTTTGTAGCTATTGCAGCCAATACGCTTGTCATTCAATAAGGGAGTTTCTCATCTTGACAACTGCCTAGTGGAAGTTAAGGAGATAAGGGAGGAATCTTAGCAATCAACTGGCTAACTCTATTTGAAAGAAACATCAATAAATCCAAGAGCAAGAGTCACTTATCTACATTCATACAACTAGATGGCAAAAGAACCAAAAACTAAGCGTCCTAACTTCAATCTAATGTGTAATCTAATAAACCAGGCTATCTCTCAAAACTATTTTTCAAGTAAATACAGCTTTTGGCAAATACTGTTTTCAAATCTTGCCCTCGACATTAAATCTATGAGACTTATAAACTGAAACATGCTTTAAGCATATTTGGTATATGCTTTAGATGTAAAATTGCAATGCACAAATAAATGCCATATCCTGAGCAAAACAAAAATAAAAAAGAAGTCACATTTTTGCCACAGCTACATGAAGCCTACCAAATAGCACCTTTTGGAAATTACAACAGCAGAAACTGCATTGTTCAGCTATTTCTAAAAAGTATCGTTCGTTTCATTCATATTTTGTTGTAATTAGATTCCTGTGCTTTAATTACCAAGCAAATGCTTTTCCATGTCCAAGAAGGTTCTCCAGTCCTGTAAATTTCTGTTTCATGGCTGATAATCAGTTCCCTTCCAGGCTAAACAATTACCGAAAAAACTTCAGGCAGGCTCATCTATCACCACGAAGTCATCCAAATATGACATGCCATGTCAATACTTCTGCTTATAATGTCCTAAATGTGCTTTCAATTTTTTTTTTATTTGGAAGCTAGAGTGTCTATCAGGCGGGGATCTAGCTCAGTTGGTAGAGCACTGCACCGCCGTCTCTGAGGTCCCAAGTTCAATTCCCAGCACAGCAAAAATGGGAGAAGGACCTGGCAATCCACTCCCAAGGCAATCCCGAAATAGCCACTGAAAACCCTATGAGGGTCGCTATGAGTCAGATACTGACTCGACGGCACCTAACAACAACAAGAGTGTCTATCAGACTACATTTCAGGAATATCTCCTTTCTTTGGGGCTTTATGCCTGTATTTATAGAAGTCCCCTATAATTTAACATAGAGAGGGAAATGTACTTTTATGGTACTAATCCCCTTCCCCCCACTTACTCAGCTGGAATGAGAAAATGAAAAAAATACGGCCGATGGAATTAAACATACTACAAACTTCATCTATTTTTGGCAAGCAGCAGACCTATGTACTTTTTTTATTAGAATTTTTAATGTACATCATAATGTGATTCATTTTGACATGCTTTTCATTGTGACAATTTTCATATATGCAATTTGATAAACACTATTCATATAGGTTACCCCTTACCCTCCCCTATGTTCCCCCCTCCCCCCTTCCCACCTATGTACTTTCTTTACGGTAGTGTGGGGCTAAGTTACTGCTTCCGTTTGCTTTTCGCTCAGGCTAGGATTTCACGTAGTGTATTTCTCTAAAGTGACAGCCAACTGCACAAGGACAATATTGAGAAAAAAGCAGAAGACAACCGCAAGCTGAATCCAAGCTCCTCAATTCATACCACTGTCATTTTCCAGCCTTTTCTTTTTATTTTACAGATCTCAACTTGCCATGAGTGAAATATAGATTTTCAAATCCCATATACTATCAAAGTGGGGCTGGGATTTAACTCAGCTGGTAGAGCACAGTGCTGCAGTCTCTGAGGTCCTGAGTTCAATTCCCAGCACCGCAAAAATGGGAGAAGGACCTGGCAACCCACTCCCAAGGCAATCCCAAAGCACTCAGCCATTGAAAACCCTATGAGGGTCACTATGAGTCAGATACCGACTCCACGGCACATAACAACAACAACAACAACAACAACATATACCATCACAAAGTGGGAAGCAAGAACAGTATTCTATGAAGATTTGGGGGCCACCTGAGCTCTGGCCAACCAGAGGATGTAATTAAGGAGCAAAGGAAGAGAGTTCTGAGAAAGTCATTTCTTTGCTCCTAAAAAGAGGCATCTGAACACAAGTTAAAAGAAATCATTCTGACTTTATAAAATATCTATTTGGCATCCTGAAAAAAATCAAAAAGCCACACTGTTGACTCAATTATCAACTCTGCTATTATTCCAGTGATAGAAAATAGTGAAAAGAGAGCACATGGCTTTTACTCCCCCAACCTGTCTGTCCACTTTTCGTGCTGTGGGGGCCTGGATGTTGCTGTGATGCTGAAAGCTATGCCACCAGTACTGCAGATACCCCCAAGGCCAACCATGGTGCACAGGTTTCAGCTGAGCTTCCAGACTAAAACAGACTAGGAAGAAGGACCCGGCAGCCCAACCCCAAAACAATTAGCCACTGAACACCGTATGAATAGCAGAGAAGCACTGTCAAATCTAGTGCAAGAAAATGAGCCCCCAGGCTAGAACACATTCATGGAACTACTAGGGAACAGTTTCCTCCTCAAAGTAGATTGGACCTTAATGACAGGAATGGAGTCAAGTCTCTGGGACCTCCTTTTGATGAAGTGGCATGACTCAAAATGAGAAAAAACATAGTGGCTGCAACATTGAGCTCAAACATAAAAAGACTGTGTGCATGGCACAGTGTTGGGTAATTCATTCTGTGGTACATAGGGTTGCATTGAGTCATATCAATTTTATGGCCCCCAACAACAGTAGCAGCTTTTACTAGGGGAAATGTATCTATGTATTGATGATAGAGCCTGTAGCCATAGCCCTGTGGCACCCAATCCCATCAGGTCTCAGAAGCTAAGCAGGGTCAGGCTTGGTTTGTACTTGGATGGGAGACCTCCTGGGAACACCAAGTGATGTAGGCTAGTGAGAAGGACCTAGGAACCCACTCTGAAAAATCAATCCACCATTGAAAATCCTATGAACAGCAGAGAAGCACTGACAACAGTGTTTCACCTGTTGTACACAGGGTCGCTATGAGTTGGATACTGACTCGATGGTACCTAACAACAACATAGATGATAGATAGATAGATAGATAGATAGATAGATAGATAGATAGATAGATAGAGATAGATAGAGATAGATAGATAGATGCCTAAAAAGAAGTATACTCTGGGGACACAAAGGAGCAATGTACAAATGAGGCCAGGAGGGCTCAAAGAGGGAATCTTATCAGCTTCACAGGATGGACTATACCCAGGTCTGTGCTCAGGAAGGGGAAAAACGTACCTCCTTGCTTACTCCTTGCAACCAAACTGGGCCAGAATTCAGGGGCCCACAGTTAAGTGCATGTTTTCTGCTTCAAAAACACTGAAATAAAATTCCATGAGCTGGCATTGAACCTAACAACCAAAGCTTCTGAAAGCAGTGAATTCAAAATGGCTCCCAAATTAACTTTTGGAACGAAATCTTTCCTAGTAAGAGATTTCCTATAAAGGAGCAAACAGACCAAAAAAAAAAAAAAAAAAAAAGAAGAAGAAGAAGAAGAAGGTTATCCCATGAAACAATTTTCCTGTGCCTGGGAAGTACTATAAAGTTATAGAAAGAAACAAGTAAAAAATCAAAATTAATCCAAGCCACCAAACCATACCTTTTGGGTAAGGTAATTTCAGTGCCATGTGATGGTACTTTAGCACAGTCCTTTTGCCGTATTAATTTAAATCCCGCCATTCTTCCACCAAGTGCATAATGACATTTGAATTTATATCACCCAATAATTTGTCCATTGGCAGGTTGTAAGGCTAGAGAACTGAGGCTTGAAAAACAATTTAAATAAGTTAGTCATTGAAAATATGATTAGCTCTAATGTTAATGATAAGAATATCACTAATCAATCACTGATTTCCTTTCTTTTCCTTTTTTTGGGGGGCAGTAGGGCAGTACTTGAAGCTTGAATCCCGGAGCCTCGCACACACTTTGCAAGTGCTCTAACTTTTCGGTGCACTTCAGCCCATTTTTAAATTTTTTACCTTGAGACAGAGTCTAGCTAAGCTGCACAGTCTGCTTCTGGCCTCGAACTCACAATCCTCCAGCCTCTGCCTCCCATGTCACTGGGACTACAGGTGTGCGCCACTGGGCCTGGCTGATTCCCCAATTTTAAAACACTTTGGAGACTACTCTGAGATCATCTCTTTTAGGGATTTACTAGTTCATGCATGGGCTGGGATTTAGCTCAGTTGGTAGAGCGCTGCACTGCAGTCTCTGAGGTCCCGAGTTCAATTCCCAGTACCGCAAAAAATGGGAGAAGGACCTGGCAATCCACTCCTAAGGCAATCCCGAAACAGTCTGCCATTGAAAACCCTCTGAGGGTCGCTATGAGTCGGATACCGACTCGACGGCACGTAACAACAACAACAATAAAGTTCATGCATATATCTCTTATCTACACCCCCTGACTAGAGTATAAGGTACAGGAGGGCAGATATCACATCATTCACCTGGTATCTCTGGGACCTGAAATACTACAGGGTATAGAATAGTTATTGAATGAATGAATGGCTGATGTAATCAAACTATTTTGTCATATCCTTCTTACTAGAAAAGTAGAAATGCTAAAACTATTAATAGGATATTTGAATCTATGGTTCATCCATCAGCTACAATAATCTTAATAGCCTATATTACTTTGTTTTTGGTTTTTCTGCAGTACTAGAGGGCTAAACCCACGGCCTCACACATAATTTGCAAGTGCTCTGCCACTGTGCCACACCCTTAGCCTCTGCTTTATTTTTTTAAATTGAAACAAAGTCTCACTAGGTAATGGAGGCTGCCTCTGGCCTCAAATCTGTGATCCTCCTGTCTCCGCCTCCAAAATTGCTGGAATTATAACCAGGCACCACCATGCCTGGCTATATTACTATTTTTCTATGGGTAAATGCTACCATGAACCTCATAAAAAAGTTCTAACTACTTTCCAAAAATTTTTCCATTATCAGTAAATCATGAGCTTATAAATTCACAACCAACATGGTAATTATCTCAGTCTCTACTGAAAATGCAAGTTCAACAATAC
>VMDO01033117.1:0-18290 GCA_007922755.1 Pedetes capensis
ACAACCCTTTGGTAGAGGGTGCAGTGACAACTTGATAATGGATATGAATATTGTTTCAAAGGTTTAAAAAGCACTTAAAACATCTAATTGGTGTGTCTTCTGGGAAGTCAAGGAAAGCAAAATAACAAGGTTGGAGGAAGAGTTGACCCCAGGGCCCGCCTACCCTGGAACAGTTGTTGTTGTTGTTAGGTGCCGTCGAGTTGGTATCCAACTCATAGCGACCGTCTGTACAACCCTGGAACAGTAGGAGGTTTTTAAAGGGCTAATTTTCCAAAGGAAGAAAAGGGACAACAGTAGAAGCTGTTGGACTTAGAAACAAAACTTAAGAGTTAATCTAAGGTGTACAAAATTGCACAATGCTGTCTTGAGACATTCTTAAGAAATGATTACAGAAGATGATATCCCAGTACTCTGAAAAGCCTTCCCTCTTTAGAAGAATACTGTTCTTTCCCAGTGAAGGGAAGGGATGGAACCCAGCAGTGTTCATTCCAGTAGTCAGTTTAGTGAAGATTTTTGCTTTGCTTGCTTTGTGGAATGCTTTTGTGATTGGATCTCTGCCCACTGTGCTTGATCAGGCAGAACAAGTTGGGGACTGATCACAACAGTCACCTAACAAGCTCCCTATTTAGTGCAGGTGTAGCCCCCCACCTCCTCTTTCTCCCCTTGCTATAGAAACTTGCCATTCAAAAACTCAAATTTGCAGCACAGACACACTGAAAGAGCGACCATTAAAACAACAAAAGGATGCTTTGGCTTGGCAAAGGATTCAATTCAGATGTCTTCCTCCCCAACACAGACACACACTCACACACACACACACACACACACACACACACACTCACTCACCATCACCACTACTACCCTAACTGCATTTAAAATTTGTGATTCCATTTCTAAGAACTTAATTCACAATCAGCTTTTCAGGAACAGTTCTACTTTATTCTTTAAAATACCAAAAAACTCGTCTCAAGCTATTGTTGGAGCCTAACTGCTTGAAGACACCGTTTACAACTTTGATGTAGAAATGCACATCAGAATGGATGATCCATCAAAATAGCTGCTTGTGACCCTGTGGTTCTTTGAAAAGGACCAGTTTTCATAAGGTTTGCCTATACTTTCCAATACTCTAACCTTTGTTTAATCAAAGGTTAAAATAGTGTAACCTTACTGTTCTTCAAATAAACCTTGACTTCGCAAGGATTATTGAGATCCACTAATCATTGTTATCATAAATGACTGATTTATGACTTTGTAGCTATTTTGGAGATTTAACTTTTGCTAAGTGTATTGTTTATTGAGGAAATTCCAACTTTATTGAGTGACTACAGTGAGAGGGCTGTATCTCACAGGGAGGCAGGCGTTTAGGCTGAATAAGAGAATGAATATGGAAGCACTTTGGAATGTGAAAGCACTTCACAAATGCAAGATACTTTTATTGTGTCATTGGACTAATCCTAAAGTGAAAATTCAACCGTTTAAACTGACTATTTAGTTTCTTCAAAATATTTGGTGCTGAGGGTGATTCTTGCAAGGAATTTGCTGAGATGTATGGAAGGGATGGCAGGACAGAGGGGGGATGTTGTGAAAAAACCAGGAAATGACTTTGGTTAGCATTTTAATGTGAGTTGATAGAGTGGAATGTTGTCTATGAAGTGTTAAGAATAGGCTGAATGAATCTGATCACTTTTCTCTATATAACTACACAATAACTTTCACCCATTTCCTATTTCTGTTCATTTTTCTATTTACCATTTAAGAAATAAAAAGGTCATGTTAGGAAACAAAAAAATACTGCTAGAAAGGAATGAAAGCACGGTATTAGGAGTTATGTATTTCAGAAGTCATTTTACTTTATGGAAAGTGTTTACAGCAGTGCCTGGCTCATAGTAAGTGCTATATATGAATTATTGTATAGTTAGTGGTGATGGTGGTGTTACTGTTATTATTACACTTAGTAACACAAGGCTAAATTAAAATTATATGTCCTCAAATGTTACTTTTCAGTTAGTCTGTACTTTCATTGAAAATACTCCACGTGGTTGTTCAATTGGGACCTTTATAGATGAGATCCGTTTATAATTTAGGTGAGATTATATGTCACCAAGACAGGGTTTTTCATGTAACACAAAATTAATATATAATCTTGTTTATTTATAGACTGCACATAAGTATTTTATGTGTGTTTGTTCAAGTCAATTAGAAACACCAGGAAATATAACTTGGACATGATTTTTTAAAATAAATATTTTAAATATTTCATCTTATTGAAGATGAAGTCTTCACATTTTAAGTATATTAGCATTCAAGAAGAGAATGTAGCTTCTTATATATATATTGTCAAATCTGACTCTTAACCCATAAATGATTTTTTTGTTTCTTCTTAACTACTTTATCTGATGTAGAATGGATAGGTTGAAATGATTTGAGGTGAAAATTTCCTTCATTTTTCACTTAAGAGACTGGAGGATGAAAAGGGAAGCTCTAGAAGGCATAAGATGACTGGTCAGCCAGCCAAATTAGTTATGTTATGATAGCACTTGATATTAAAAAGCAAAAGAAAAGTAATTAGCTTTTGAAATTCTAGGCAGTTATCACCATGTAGGAAGCCTAAACTTCTCAATGTAGTACTGCCAAATCCTGTTGCTATAAATTATAGGGGTCTGGGATTTGGCTCAGTGGGTAGAGCGCTGCGCTGCAGTCTCTGAGGTCCCGAGTTCAATTCCCAGCACCCCAAAAATGGGAGAAGGGCCTGGCAATCCACTCCCGAGGCAATCCTGAAACAGTCAGCCATTGAAAACCCTATGAGGGTCGCTATGAGTCAGATACCGACTCAATGGCACCTAACAACAACAACAATAAATTATAGGTGCTGAGAACAAATAATTTTTATTGTATTGCACTTATTTATTGTAAATTCCTAGAATAAAATCTCCATACAGCAGAGATTTCCCAGATGCCATTGACGGGTCACTTGTTTTAGACAACATTCAGCCCCCCAAACGTGGGTAATCATTTGGAGTAATGAGGTATTTGACCTATAACAAAGAGGACCTCAGTTAAACTTAGCTAAGGTTGTTGGCAATCGTAACTCACTTGCATCCATTCTAAGAATGATGCTTCCAGGGTAAAAAATTCAACTACTAATAAAACATCTATTTAAACAAGGACCAGAACGTTAATTTATCACACATACATAAAAACTCAACTAGTAACTCTTGCTCTCTTTTCCTGTCCTTAATCACCAAACATGAACCAATATACATCCAAGTTACTGGCACAGAGCTGTTTTGGGAACAAACTCAGGATTCTCAAAAACTTCACATTGGAAAAGATGTGGCTGACCAGTACCGGGAGAAGTAGGAATACTGGACTGCGTGTGATTGAAAATGGACTGTTGTTAAATTGTCAATTTGTTGATTGAGGGAATGCTTTCCAGTTGCAGATTGCCTTGTAGTTTGCAAAGCACATTCACATTCATTAATTTACAGATAGATGGTAAGTATTGGAAAATGAAGCCAGTGTTAAGAATTTTCCTGTGATCAAAAAGGTAAGTAGTAGAGCTACAAATCTCTCATATATCTGATATCAAATCCAGTGCTCCACATAGCACACCACAATTCCCTTTAATCAAGTGTTTAATCTGTTATTTTCATATTGATGAGAGATTATTATATAGGCAAGGATTAGGAAAAATGACAAGTTTGCTTGAATTTGATAGTAGCAAATTTTGTTGTAATTCATTCATAGTGTTTTAACGGTAGACCACCTGCCAGGACTTGGCTAATTTTCATTACATTGAGCTGTTTGCAGTGGCTGTTAGAATAAAATAATTTGACCTGTGCTGGAACTGAATATTTTAAATCAGATCTGGTGAGGTGTTAGCTAATCTTTACCTCCCAAACATAAATAGTGTGTGTGTTCATTTGGATCGCACAAAAACATTGAAAGGGAAGTAATTGAGGGTACCCTCGGTAAATTCCTATTAATGGTCATTTCCTTAACTGAAGTTAGATTTCTGTGGTTTTCCTAATAATGCAGTGATATTTGCCAGCTGTAGCAAAAAGGCCTTTCACTTAGTATCTTCTTTCTGTATAAAATCTGATGTTCTAATCTAAACCATCATTGTGGCAAAACAGGATAAAGAAAGACAGGTGACAGAAAAAGTGCTATAGAAAGAGATGCTGTTCATTTGTTTAAAAAGTAAACTTGCTTTTGGTGGTGAGGCAAGTAGAGTTTAGAAGTCTTGCAAATCAAATCCTCTCCTTGGGACATAAAAATCCTCTTTAAAATGAAATTCATTTTGTTCAGCACCTTTTCAAAGCCTTTAAAACTGCGTAAAAATAGCCCATTTTATTGGCAGTATTGGAAAATAGCTTTTGTAAAATGCTTAGTTAAAGCTTGCAGTAAATTTTGTCTAAGACGTGCTGCCAGGCTCTTAGATGGTAAGGATCATTCATTGGAAAACATTGCTTGGTACTGAGTGAGAAACGAGAGATCTTAAAAGAGAAAACTACTTTTTAGAATAATGAATGAAAAACATTACTACACACTCAATTTTTAGCACAACTATCAGACTACAAATTTTAAAACAATTGATAAAATTGTTGGGATGAGGATATGCTTGCCATATGAGCTTAAAATACGTTCTCTAGCAATTTTGCATCGGTTATTGGTATGCAACTATAGGTCTGAGTTTTCCATCTTAGAAAAGATAGACTCAACACTTGAGAAATAGGAAATTTCAAGGACCTTTTCTTAATGGAGACATATATACTATTTTAGATTTGCGTTCATTTAAAGGGTGTCTCTCAACTTTGGGCTGAGGGATTAATTCCTTTTAGGATGAAAAATGTCTACTTATGCATTTACTGAAATGAGAACATGATTGTGGTCTTTTCCCCCTAGCTTTCTGATACCCTTCTTTATTGCTTAGGGTTACATTGGTTGTATTCTGTAAGTTTTGCACTGAGGTGCCCTTTGCCAGATTTGTGCCCTTAATTCCAAGAGAACATGTCCTTTCCTGGCCTCTCCATCCTGGGAGTCCTGCAGGGCTCACAGAGAACTTAATTCCCTAGATGTTGCTTGCTCCTAATTCACAGTCTGCTTGCACTTAGCTTGCAGGAACAGCCTTGCTGGTAGGGTTCCTTGTATACATTCAAGGCTGTGCTGCCTGCTGTACTGTCACCTGTTGGCATGGAGGTAGCCAGAACAGTGTTTAAAGCTATTTTCATGGTTATATTGACCATGATATTTTTGATGTTAGCTGGACCTCCTGGATTTACTCAATATCTATTCCTCATAAATTATAGTTACTTTAGCTAGTTCTCACAATTAATATAATTTGCCTCTCTCTGATTACTAATTTTCTACTCTTAGATTTGAAACAGAAGTCGATGAAGTCTCTCTCTCTAAATTCATCTTGAAAATTACTCACATGTGTACTTATGTCTGACCAGGAAATGTGATTTTAACTCCTTCATTATGATAAGTTATGCCTCCAGCCTTGAAGGCATACCAACCTTGTCCTCACCCTCACGCCCCCCTTTTGAAGGCATCTTTATTGTAACTGTTGCTCTTACCACCATCCCCCTTCTACTGCCACCCATCCCCCAACTATCCTAGCCTCTTGAGTTTAGGGGACACTATTTCTATTGCCATGGTTAGAGGACCTATTTACCTAGAGTCCCAAATTGAAACTTCAAATACATCCTACAGAAATGATGATTGGATGTAGTGAAAACAGTTCCTCTGCTAGTTCAGGAACTGGATAGGTTAAAGATAGGCATGTGTAGATGAAGCTACCAATCTATCCACCATTCATTTATGACGGTGTTTCTATGAGATAATTTATTCTGAGTTTCAGCTAAACAATGAACCTTGGAATATGTCCCTTTTGTAAATTGAAGACTGCCTATATTAGAATTCTAGTAACTGGCATTCTTTAAGTCAGCAGTAACTAGGCAGCAGAGTGAAGTGGCCCAAGTGTGTGTTGGGAGGTAGTGGAGAAACTGACCTAGGATGAAAATCTTGTAGCTGATCCCTAGTTTGCGTCCAGATAATCAAGACTGGAATGAACATGCGTAAGTGGACCAGGACCTGCAAGCAAAAGGCAGGTGTGAAACAATCAAGCTACCCTTTGAGAATGTGGAGGTTTACAAGTATCATCCATTTCCCTTACAGATTCTTTTGACTGTTCTGTCACAAAACTGTGGCCACTGCAGGGCAAAGCATATTTTATCATCTTATCTAAGAAAGATAATATGATTGGTGGTGTAAAGACTAGCAGGAGTTACTGGTAGTTTGTAACACTTCGTATTTATCAAGTCCTGGAAAATCATCCTCCTGCATATTCATCTGCACAGAAAAGTGTGTTGACTTTCCTATTGAAGAAGAAACCTACATATAATCCAAAGCCAATGCTAAGCTAAATAGTATGGTTGCATTATTATGTATTCTTTTGGGGGGAGAATGCTTCCATTTCCTTTCACTTCCTTTGGTGTGCTTACCTTGGATGGTTTATGTGGTTGCCCCTCCCTATATGATCACCAGTTCATGGCAGGGATAGTATGTTGACTATGAGTAGAGTGAGGATTTTCAATAGAACTTGACAAAACGTTTTGAGTTCTAGGAAAATTGGACTTGAGAAGGTAACTATGGCAGTAAGATTGGGGAGGATGAAAAGGCAATGAGAGAATAACAAGATATATTGGTATAGTTTCACCTCTCTCTGAGCAGGGGAATCATTGCTGTTTTGGACTTGAAATTGTAACAGATGCATGTTTATGATTTATTTAAAGATGTCTGGAATACACTGGAGAAACTGCCTCCTTGGCTCATCATATGAATTTCCAGGGATATTGAAGTCATGTGTACTTAGTATATTAAAGATTACTGTTCAGGTTTATATCATTATACAAATTGAAACAGAAAGATTTACTTTATTTGTTTTTGAGAAGAAAATGATACCTGCCTGAGTTTGGAGGAAGCATAAGAGAAATGTTTTGACCCATCAGAATCCATTAAGGTTTTTTCTAGTACAGACAAAATTTACTTGAGGAGTAAGCCACTCATTAAAGGGGATGGAATTAACTTGTTGTTTAAAAGATGTTTGACTAATTGGAAAATAAGGATACACAATAAAGTAATTATTTATAGTCTGTCAGTATTGACTGGGAATAATACATCAAAAGCAAACCATGTTATTAAAAGCATTGTCATTTACTTTTTGGTGGTAAAATTATATAAAAATTAATGGGAAATAAATCTACAGTATGATTGTCAGTCCTTTAATATTCATTTTGTAGACTGTTTACAATTAGGTTTTAATCCCAAATTGCTTTCCTTTGCCACCCAGCAAGCTTCTGAGTTGCTTCCTTTTGCTGTTCTTTGGAATGTGCTCAGAGAATGTAAACTCATTTTAATATTGGCCTAAGTAAAACAGGATTATAAAGGCAAATCTGGGGCTCAAATTCCCATAATGCATTTCAAAAGCAAGTTAAATTATTTTGGGATTATCCTGTTTGGGAAAGCATTATTCCTTTCTACTAGCATAGTTAATCAGGAGTTGACAAACATTTGTAAACTTGAAATTACATAATTATTTGCCAGGTCTAATTAAGTTATCAAGCCTTCACTCAATGCCAGCATAGGTGTTATAGGAAAGCAATAGAAATATGATTCAAATTTTTAGTAATGCCTTTGTCATTACCAAAAAAAAAGAAGAAGAAAGAAAAACAGCAAATGCCCCTAATTTCAGGCTTAACATAACGTCAATGAGGTAGTTTGGGGTGCTTAATTTGTATATTTCTGGGAAAATACACATGAAATGCAGTGTATAATGGTAAGAAATGCTCTCTAAAACACATGTAGTGTGCTATATATCAACATATAAAGATATTTTTATATTAAAACAAAATGGTAAACTAAACCAGGTGAGGTATCTTTCTAACTTGAATTTCCTTTAAAAACATGTAGTTGATATCTAACAAATTCTATGATATCCATCTAGCTTAATTTTGCTGTAAATAAATGAGGTACTAACAGGCAATCACACAGTTAAACTGCAGGTGTTACAGACAACTTTCATCCTGTAAACAAAATACACAGAATGTAAAGTTTCCTAAACCCAATGCAGACAGGAAAACTTAATATCTTTACTAACTTTGTTGTTGTTGTTGTTAGGTGCCGTCGAGTTGGTATCCGACTCATAGCGACTCTGTACAACAGGGGAAACACTATTGTCAGTGCTTCTCTGCTGTTCATAGGGTTTTCAGTGGCAGATTGATGTTTTGGGAGGGGGTTGCCAGGTCCTTCTCCCAAACCTACAGCTTGTGGTGTTCCCAGGCGGTCTCCCATCCAGGTACTAACCAGGCCTGACCCTGCTTAGCTTCCAAGATCTGATGGGATCGGATGCCACAGGGCTATGGCTGCAGGCCTTTACTAACTTAGGGTACTTTTTAAAAACATTTTAATTTGAAGAAAGGCTACATATAGTGAATCATGACTAATAGCCATAATGGAAATGGAGATTTTCAAAGCTTTATCAAGTTGCAAATTTGTTACATGCATCAAAACATCTGAGGAAAGAATGAATAGTTAAAATGTATACTTCCGGTTTAATTCAAGATCTTTACTTGAAGCCTACTCCTGGAAGATGCTTTCCCTGGGTGCTTTTGTTATTGTTGTTGTTAGGTGCCTTCAAGTCTTGTCTGACTCATAGCAACCTTCATAGGGTTTTCAATGGCTGTTTCAGGATTGATTTTGGGAGTGGACTGCCACATCCTTTCCCATTTTTGGGTTGCTGGGGATGGAACCCAGGTCCTCAGAAGTGTGGAGCAGCATTCTACCAACTGAGTTAAACTTCAGCCCTGGGTGCTTTTACCTTGTCTCAAATAAAATAGGGCACTGAGTATTTTGATGTGACTCAGTCCTAAGGTAACACTGGCATCCTATAATCACTTTGCTGACCATTTATCTTATCCCTTCTTTAGTCCAGCAGCTTCTTCTCTGTACCTGATCTGCCCCTTCCACGGACAACACTCCTATTCTGCACCCTCTCAATAAGCAGAAAGCTACATAAGACAGTAATCCTGTAGCCTCTTTTTAGTATACAGATAAAATTTCAATCGAATCTTTGCAGGGATGACTTGTTTTCTAGAAGAAATTCAGTGATAGGGTCAGGAGACGCAAAGGCTATGTTTAAATCCTTTGACTTTTGTCACCGAATTTGGTGAAGGCATAATCAAGCATGTCTACCTAATGCCTGGCTCACTGGTGGGCTGCACTGGGAGGAGGAGGTAGAAGAGTACACATGTGCAAAGCTATTGTCCACCAGAAATGGTAGAGTGGGAGCAGGGGTGAGGGTTTGCGGTTGGAAAGGAATAACTACCCTAGTGTCTTTGCCTGGCTTGTGCTCATTACTCATAGGCAGCCAGCAGAGTTGACTAACCATGTCTGATTACCCACATCCATGCCAGGGCAATCTCTTCGATATGTCTCTCAAAACCTTCTAATTAGATTTTGCTTTGTTTTGTTTTAGAACAGGGAGGGGGTGACAGCTCTTCATACTAATTCTGAAAATAACTTTTGTTTTATCTTTTTTGTAGAGTGATTACATTGCCACAAAAACACATTTTAGAAGACAAGTGAAACTTACAGAATTTCATCTTCGCCTACTCCAGATCTGCCTAAAAGAAAGAAAATTCAGAGGCTCCTGAATAGAAAACAACCTAAATTTCTACAAGCTGACAAGTGGACTCTGGCAGTGGAATGACCCTATTCACAGAAATTCTTACTGCTGCCTTGTGGATCCAGTGATTTTGAATTAAGAATATTCACACTGTACTTTGTTCTTTTTTTCTCATTTCCTTCCCTGATGTCTCTTTGAAAGGAAACAAATACGATAAAAAGTTAGCATCTCATAACTGTTTCCTTTCCCTCTTTAAAAAATATTTTCAATCTATGTAAATATAGCCAATACCAATTTTAATGATGTATAATATTTGGATTAATTTTGAAGTTGAAAACCCTTTAAACAAAGACAGATAAAGAAAAAACTTGTACAAATGAGAAGGTAGGTATGATCTGGAATCTTTTTTTTTTCCTGAGTAGTACATACATGAAATATTTCTGGACCAAGGAATTAAATGTCAACTGAACTGATATCTTGACGGGGCATTTTCAATATTTTAAAAGCAGGAACAAAGGGCAGATTCTCTCAGTTTTTGCTCATTAGCAAAACTACAACATTATGTCTATATTAAATATTAACTAAATTGATACCTCAATCGAGCAGTTTCAACATGTTAAAGGCAGAACTGAGGAACAGGCTATGTACATGTTCCTATCTAATGTGGTGATGTTCTGCCAGCAGATTGAGCATTTTCCAACCTATTGCTTTTATTTTATTTTGAAGTCTACATTTTCCTCCTAAAAGAAGCAAGCATATTCAAGTCTCCTTTTCCCAAGACCCATCTCTGCCTCTGGGCCTTCCCTTGCCTTCCCTCTAATCTTCCCCACTTTCTGGCCTTCTCCCTCACACACACTTTCCTTCCTATGCCCACAATTTCTATAAAGAAATCAGTTTCCCATATTAACAACTTAGTGTGTACTTATTAATTGATATTCTGATTAAAACTTAAGCCAAAAGGAACCTCTTATAAGGCTTTGCTTCCTTCTGGACAATGAGCCAATATAAGATGTACTAAATTAAAAACAAAATCAGAGCAAGCTTCCCCCCTCCTATTTTGCTTGCCTCTGATGGAAACTGAATTAAGATTTAGGAACCTGGACCTTTGAGAACATGACACCATCAGGTGGTGACCACAGAGGATAAGTACAAAGGTCTTGAAGCTTGCTTAGAGCTTTGTTACGTGGTGGCACACAAATCTTGTCTTGTGGTACCATCACTAGCAAACCTCATCATATCACAGACGGGTGTGAGTGTCTGTGTAAGTGTGCAAGTACTAGTGTGTGTATGCACATTTTGTGCATGCACACCTTTGTGTACCTGTGAACATGTGATTGTAGATGTACCTGTTGTGCGTAACTCTGTTAAAAAATATTGCTTCGCATATAATGTGCCACTTTGAAGTAGTGTAATATTTATCTGAAGTTTTTGCCACTCGGTTTCAATGTCTTTGAGCGTGTACTTCTATCTTTGAGCAGGCTTATAGTACATGTTGCTAAACTAACTTTCTGAAAAACCGAGGTGACGTGTTGTTTTTCCTTGCCTACCGACCAAAGGGATGGGGGGGCTCTTTTTTATCCCCTTGTGGATGGTGCTGAGGAGAGGATATGGCTACATTGCCAGTCACTGCTTCAGTTACTGGTCACTGATAGGGCATCAACTTCATCGGTCCCTTCAGACTCCTCTCTTGTTCCAACCTAATCCAATAATGCAGTGTGGCTTTTGTTCATTGTAACAACAATGTACCCTTCAGGCAGCCTTTCTTTAAGCTTTCTGTTACCATTTTATATTCAAGTAAGTTAAGTTATCATTGTTTAGAATTGTAGGAAGAAAAGATTATTTGGAAGAAAATGCTATATCACTTTATTTACATATTAGGTTCAGAGGCTGCCAGCAGACAGGCTACTGAGGGTACAGCACAGAAGTAACACTTGCTGAATAAATGGAGGAAACCTCATCTACAACAGTACATACAGTTACAGGTACAAATAGTCACAGGTACAATATAACAAATATGCAATCTTTTTGACACTACGTCTTAGTTTACAGACCCAATTAATTTATTCAGTATTGTGCTGGAAGAATCTATAGAATATGTGTACTCACATATCACTTACCTTCCAGCTATCAGTTTATGCTGCTGTTAAGAAAAGCCAATGATGGAACGATTGGTTTGTGACCTCTACGTTAATTTGGCACCATATGTAGTCACTTGGTCAGTCAAAACTAAACTTTACAGTTCCAACAGCTCATTACATTTGCTGTTTCTGCTTCACAGACCTGCTTTGAGTTGCTTTGCCTTTGTCTTCCTTTGTAAATACTCTTATACTTTCTTCTTTGTATACATCTCGTTTGCAGTTTTGGGAGACAACCTTGCAACTCTGTATAGTGTTTATATATACATATATATATCTGACTTGCCTTTCCATAGAGCTACTTGCAATAAATGTGTACATGTAAATTATTTGTGTGAAGATTCATGTTTTTCTTCATGATGTCATCACTACCACATTATAAGTATAAGCTCTGTGATAGAATTGACTTCAGTTTTCAGAATGAAGCAATTGGGATAATGTAGGGTTTGTGTTAAAGTTACTTTGCCTAGAAACATGAAGCTTTTCAATAGAGTTAATAATAAAGTCAACTAACTCAATTCTTCAAATGTGGAGGTGATACTAGTGTAGAACAATTTGTAAATGACTGTACCTGAGGTTTCGCATGGATTATGATCATGTATGAATTCTACATTGAAGCAACTACTCAAAGAATTAAGGTAGTCTATTTTAATTATTTCTTCTCAACTTTCCTTGCCATCTTCTTGCCCTTAAATGACTTCCCTTTCATTTCCTTGTTTTTAACTACTAGGAAGGAAAATAGGAGTACTTGGAAATTACACCAATGAGAATTTATTAGCAATTTATGTTAGCCTTATCAGAACCCAAAGGTTTAAAGAAACATCAGAAAAAAAATAATTGCTCCTTTTCTCTATTTTTTTCTTTACCAAGTCACCCTTGCCAAATAGAATAGCAGAGTAAATTTGGAACCAATGGCTACCCATGAATCAGTGGGGGGAGATGCATCTGTGGGGTCAGGGGGCCACAGAGTAGAAAGGCAGGTCCCAGATCATGTGTAATATCTACAAGCCACAGGTGTTGTCTATATGCAATTAAGTTAATTGTACATCTTGATCTTACTTGATACACCTGAGAAGATATGTGCAAAAGAATATCACAATGGCTGGGCATATTAGCCTATGCCTGTAATCTCAGCGACTTGGGAGGTGGAGGCAGGAGGATGGCAAGTTCAAGGCCAGAGGCAGCCCACTTAGCAAGACCCTGTCTCAAGACAAAAAATGAAAACTAGACTGAGGGTACACTGCAGTGGTAGAGCACTTGCAAAAGCATATGTGAGGCCCTAGGTTCACTAATACCCTCTAATACCACACACACACAAAAGAATATCACAATGGAAAGGTGTAATTAGATTCCCTTTATCATTAGAAACTGCCCAGAATAGATACCATTTTAGCTTCTGTGTGATTTTATATATGTATAAACATTTATAAAATTTTATGAATATATACATGTTTATATGTAAACTAATCCTCACTTCTAGGGACCAAACTATATTTGCCAGGGATAACCCAAATATATTTTATTGATCTCCAATAGCCCTCAGACAAATAGTTAAATCTGTGTCTGCCAGGCCAAGTGTGATTTTTGGATATCCATTTAGGGGTTCATCTTAACAGGGCTTGAATTCCTGGAATAGTAGGCACAGATTGTGGCTGTTTCAAAAATCAGGAGAATTTACTGACAGGAAGGATCTATATTCAAGAGTGCATAAGCAGAACTTTGGCTTCCTTACTCTCCTAGTCCCATACATAGTAACCAAATGTTCTCTGTAGAATTTGAGGGGGGTACTGTTTCTTTAAAACATAAAACCTGTTAATAAGACTTGTGAGATAAAAGATACCTAAGAACACAATATGCACCTCCAGTGACTGCTTTAAAAAATATTACAAGGTGTTAAGTGACCCCAAAGGGCAACTTGGAAATGCACCAAGATGTTCTTAAAAAATTGTTTGACATAAGGTATAACCTGGAAAGTAGGAGTATGGGAATTTGTATGGTTAAGCCGAATCATGTCCCCTAATTTATAAGATGGGCAAAAGTGAAATTACACAAAATTAATGCACAGAATGAGGCTCGCCCATATTCTGTTTTAGAAAATCCAATTCTTTTTCCCTCCACGATAGGCATGCTAGTGGATGCTGGTTTTCAAGCAGCTACCCTAAGTCCCAGTTTGCTGCTTAAGTGTACTTCTGAGATAAGAAATGAAACTGAGCTTTATAAAATGAGACAACTTCCGTATCTCTTGTGTATGATAAATACTAAAGCAATTAGGAACCACTGTTGCATGCTATATTGGAATTTGTCAGCAACATCAGTGCTCTGCTATGTAAAAGGGGAGAACTTATTTAGAATAAAGTCCTTATTTAGAAAAGTTCTTAATTTAGGAGGAGACCGATGATTTTACTTAATATTAAACATTTGGCTCTCTTTCGCTGACCATAGTCTGAAATAGCATTTCAAATAACAAGCAGCAAGGAAATATTGAAGTGGAAAGCAGATTCTTAACTGTCTACAGACAAATGTGAAGGTAACAATTCATTCTGTATTTCCACACTTGAAGTCTCAAGAAAGTTTTCAACATTTTTTGCATTTTATGCATCATTTTCAGAGAAATATATGTATGTCATTTAAAAAATGTTCTCACTCAGACTTCTTTTTCAGAAGCAGCTTAAGAACTATCTGTATAACCTTGCTTTTTTATTTTGTTTCTTTCTTCTTTATGCTAACATTATGCTCATTCCAGGAAGACCAAAAATATTGGTGGTGGTGCTTAGTACTTAGAATTACTGCTAAATATATTAATAACAGTAGATAAAGCCCGTGCAAGATTGATACTTGAAAAAATCTTTTTTGTAAGACAGCCAGGTCCTTTTGAGGGAGTATGAAAATAACACTAAACCAACCTTTAGCCTTCAAAGGGTCTAGTTTTGTTCCTTAACACTTTAGAAAATAATAATTGGATCTTTGTGTAGACTTGATATTCGGGAACTGGGTTTAGAACTACAAAGAATCTTAGATATTGTATAGCAATCAAATTTTCTGCTATTTTTTCTTCATCCACTTCTCTTCTTTGGAGAAATTATTTCAATCACTTTTTCCCTAGCTATTGAAGTCCTGATAGAAGGGCTATGAGGGGAATAGGATGAAGTAGTTGGAAAGGTTTTTTCTTAGTTCCAGAGTTTTATGATAGTCCACGGAAAATTAGAGTTTGCCATACACGATTTGTTTTATGAGACAAGGTCTCAGTTTGTAGCCCAGGCTGGCTTCAAACTCATGTTTTTTCTGCTCCACCCCCACCCACAGTGCTGGGATTACAGTTACGCACTGCCATGCCTGGTGATCCCTGGTCTTGACATTCCCCACACTCACCAAGACATGTCTTCATTATACCCTGTCTTCACAATCTTTCTGTTTGTAAATTCAGAGACATTAAAACAAAAATTTTCACATTCCTCGCTTATGATAATGAAAGTAAAACCCCATCTCCCTAGAGTTAATGAGAAAAATATCTTCATTGAAATTCCAATTACTAAATCACAACTAAGACAAAAGACTAATACAAATATTCATATTACAGAAGATTACAGTGGGCCCTGCATTGTAAGCCAAATGTACCACATAGTAAACAACATCCTCTGAAGTAATTTTGACCTAATGTTGCAGTGAATGCAGAGAAATGTAAAGTTTTAGGAAGAAGACTTCCACTTCTGGCCAAGATAGACCAAATTTATCCTCCTACCTGATCAACCAAAAAATAAATAAATAAAGAACCAAACCTCACATATGAAACAAGGGTTTCAAGATACCTGGCATGATGCAATAAAGGACTGGATCTTAGAAACAGAGGAAACTTGGTGAGCCCTACAATTGTCATGGCTTACTGCATTGAGAGCAGTTTCAGGCCATGAGAAGCAGTTGTTGTTGTTGTTGTTAGGTGCTGTCCAGTCGGGATCCGACTCATAGCGACCCTCATAGGGTTTTCAATGGCAGCTGTATTGGGATTACCTTGGGAATGGATTGCCAGGCCCTTCTCCCATTTTTGCGGTGCTGGGAATTGAACTCGAGACCTCAGAGACTGCAGCGCAGCGCTCTACCAACTTAGCTAAATCCCAGCCCATGAGGAGCAGTAGGGGAACCAAAACAGATTTCCTGAATTGAGGAAGCAAAGCAACATTCATAAAATTTTCATATCTAGTAATTGCATTAAATGTGAATGGTGTGAACAATCCAATCAAAAGGCTGAGATTGTTAGAACAGATATTAGAACCATGACTTAAGCATACATTGCTTAGCAGAGATATAATTAAGATTCAAAGGCTCAAATATATTGAAAGAAAGGTACAGAAAAAGTATGTCATGGCATGATCATTTACCTAAATGTTGTTAGGGGCTGTCGAGTCAGTGTCTGATTCATAGAGACCCTGTGTACAACAGGCGAGACATTATTGCCAGTGCTTCTCTACTGTTCATAAGGTTTTCAATGGCAGATTGATTTTTTGGGAGTGGGCTTCCAGGTCCTTCTCCCAAGCCTACAGCACCTGGTGTTTCCAGGTGGTCTCCCATCCAAGTACTAACCAGGCCCGACCCTGCTTATCTTCTGAGATCTGATAGGATCAGATGCTACAGGGCTACAGCTGCAGGCTTTACATAAATAGGAACCCCCAAATTCCTCTAGAAACCTCTTAGAACTAATTAACTCCTTCAGCAAAGTAACAGGTTACAAAATTAACACTCAAAAATCAATAACCTTCCTTTTACACCAATGTTGTTACGTGCCTTCAAGTCGAGTATGATTCATAGTTACCCTCATAGGGTTTTCAATGGCTGATTGTTTTGGGGTTGTTCCAGGAGTGGGCTGCCACATCCTTCTCTCATTTTTGCAGTGCTGGGGATTTAACCTAGGGCCTCAGAGAGTGCAGAGAAGCACTCTACCAACTGAACTAACTCCCACCCCATCTTTACCTCAAGAGTGAACAGGAAGATAAGGAAATTAAGGCAACAATTCCTTTCACAATAGCCCACCCAAAATTAAATATTTAGGAATCAATCTAATCAAAGACCCTGAAGATCTCTACAAGGAAAACTTTAAAACATCAAAGAAAGAAATTGCAGAGCATACTAGAAGATGGAAGGACCTCCCCTGCTCATGAATTGGAAGAATCAATATTGTAAATATGGCTATATTACCAAAAACAATTTACAGATTTAATGCAATCTGTGCTAAAATCCCAATGACAGATTTTGCAAAAATACAAAAAATAATCCTAAAATTTATATGGAAACACAAAAGACCATGTATAGCCCGAACAATCTTAGACTACAAAAACAGTGCAGGTGGGACCATAATACCTGGTTTTAAACTATACTACAGGGCAATAGTGGCAAAACTGGCTTGGTACTGGCACAAAAATAGGCTTGTAAATGAATGGACCAGATCTGAAGACCCAGAGATACACTCACAACTACAGCACATGATTTTTTTTTTTTTTTTTTTTTGCGGTACTGGGGGTTAAACCCAGGGCCTCGCGCTTGCATGCTCTGCAAGTGCTGGACCACTGAGCTGTGCCCCCAGCCCATTTTTTTTTTTACTTTTTGAGACAGGGTCTCACTAAATTACATGGACTGTGTCTGGTCTCAAACTTGCAATCCTCCTGCCTCTGCCTCCCAAGCCGCTGGGATTACAGGCTGGGACTACAGGCGTGTGCCACCACGCCCGGCTAGCACATGATTTTTGACAAAGCGGCTAAGGATGTTCATTCGAGAAAAGACACTGTATTCAATAAATGGTTCTGGGGAAATTGGATAACCATTTGCAGAAAATTTAAAAGAGAGCTGTATCTCTCAATTCACACCTGAGTCAATTTGAGATGGATAAGAGTCCTTAACATAAAACCAAAAACCATGACACTACTAGAAGAAAAGATAGGAAACATGCTCCAACACATAGGCATAGGAAAATATTTCCTTAACAAGACTCCATTTGCTCAGAAAACAGCACCAAGAACTGACAAATGGAATTGTTGTTGTTGATGTTAGGTGCCGTCCAGTCAGTATCTGACTCATAGCGACCCTCATAGGGTTTTCAATGGCTGACTGGGGATTGCCTTGGGAGTGGATTGCCAGGCCCTTCTCCCATTTTTTTGCGGTGCTGGGAATTGAACTCGGGACCTCAGAGACTGCAGCACAGCGCTCTACCAATTGAGCCAAATCCCAGCCAAATGGGATTACATGAAAGTAAAAAGTTTATGTAACCGGGCGTGGTGGCACCCGCCTGTAATCCCTGTAATCCCAGCGGGTCGGGAGGCGGAGGCAGGAGGATTGCAAGTTCGAGACCAAAGGCAGTCTGCGTAATTTAGCAAGACCCTGTCTCAAAAAGTTAAAAAAAAAAAAAGTGGGCTGAGGGTGCAGCTCAGTGGTCTGGCACTTGCAGAGCATGCAGGCGCAAGGCCCTGGGTTCAAACCCCAGT
>VMDO01033118.1:0-18285 GCA_007922755.1 Pedetes capensis
TGCCATTGAAAACCCTATGAACAGCAGAGAAGCAATGACAATAGTGTTTTGCCTGTTGTTGTTGTTGTTGTTAGGTGCCGTTGAGTCGGTATCCAACTCATAGCGACCCTCTGTACAACAGGGGAAACATTATTGTCAGCGCTTCTCTGCTGTTCATAGGGTTTTCAATGGCAGATTGATTTTTGGGAGGGGGTTGCCAGGTCCTTCTCCCAAGTCTACAGCTTCTGGTGTTCCCAGGCGGTCTTCCATCCAGGTACTAACCAGGCCCGACCCTGCTTAGCTTCCAAGATCTGACAGGATCGGATGCCACAGGGCTACAGCTGCAGGCTGTAAAATGAGTCGGATACCGACTCGATGGCACCTAACAACAACAACAATCCCTAATAGGTGAATAGAAAACACTAGAAGCCATGACTGGTTTTCAGCACCACTACACAAAACAGTGTGGTTATAACTTTTGTCAAAAGTATTGAAATGGGTTGATATGTAGCTCCTCTTCCTGCGTAGCTCTCCCAGCTGCCTAGCACCCTCCCATGGAGAGCCCCTCCCCATAAAAACCTTTCATGATCCAGCTGCTAAAGCGTTAACACAGGGTACAGTAAGAAACCTCTCATATCCTGCTCCAGTCAACACCAACAGCCTTTTTTAAAAAAAACCCAGATCTTTGTTTTTTAACTTTTAGTCAATTTACTTATTTATTTTGTTGCTGGGGATTGAACCCAGGGCCTAGTGCATACAAAGCGTGTGCCATACCACCAAGCTACATCCCCAGCCCCTAAGACCAATGCCACTTTTGATTCTGTGATCTCACTGCTCTGAATGTTAAATATTTTAACTATCATCCTGGACGATCTGCCGTAATTGCCTCAATCAGGATGTACAACAGAGGCTACAATCATACAGAAGAAAATGTTTATTCCATAAGAAATTAGATTATACCTGAAGATTTGCAGGGTCTTGGGCTGCAAAGGTAGTTGTGTTGAAATTACTGGCATTCACTCTGATCACAGCCAGAGCCAAAGAAGGGGAGGTCAGACTTATAGTCTTGTTCGAAAAATTCAGCTGTAAGCCAATGTCATCTACAACTTTTAGCAACCTGCAAAGATAGGTGACAATTTAAATTCAGTCTTCTCACTTTTTCTCCTTCATTCTAAGAATATAAGAGTAGCAACTTGAGAAGTCATTATGAATCTAGTCCTTGGGGGAAGAATACATGGCTATACCTAGGCATGTGAGCAGCACCTTGAGTATTAGAGGGTCCCCTCTTAGCAAATCGTCAGTTTGCTAAGTCGTACCTTTGAGCCAGTGGGGCCAGCAAGGTGGGTGGGGAACGAAGGAGTCTGCTGACTTGGTTTATCATTTCACCCGCAAGGTTAGGCTCCAAGCTGCCAAAGGACAGAGCTTTCTCCATCTGGGACACTTGGTTCTCAAGATCAGAAACACTGCTGTTGCTGACAATTTCTGTATCAAGGAGCCAAATCATTTTATGAACATACAATGCAAAAATCACTTATAAAGATAAACATGCATAGACCTTATATGGATTTGTCATAGAGTAAAGAAAACATATTTAACAAGACTTGGTCATGACTGTTTATAGTGGCATTTTTCATAGTAGTTCCAATTAAAAACAACTCAAATGTCCATGAACTGTAGAATGGATGGACAAACTGTTGTATGACCATACAGTGGAATATTATTCAGTGATATAAAGGAATTACCTACCAATACTTTCAACAACATGGATAGAGCTCCAATTTTCCAATGCATTATACTAAGTGAAAGAAGATAAACTCAAAAGGTGACATACTATATAATTGATTATCTTCATATGACATTCTAGAAAAGTCCAAACTATAGGGAAACAGACCATATTAGTGGTGGCCAGGGGCTGAGGATAGGTGTTGACTTTAAAGGGACACAAGAGGACTTTGGAGGTAGTAATGTTATATATCTTGATTGCAATGATGGTTACATGACCATGGTGCTTATCCAACTGCATAGAACTATAAAAATTCCATTTCTCCATAGAACTGGAGAAATTTTACATCATGTAAATTATCCTTCAGTAAACCTAACTAAAAAAAAGCACATCAGTGTGTTTACTGCATAGTCACATAACTACAAGTATACTTTATACCATTGGACAGGATTTTACGTGGGTCAAGCGAAGCTCTTTTGTGAAAAACAGATTAGGAAATCAACACCTAGACTATCAGCTCTAAGTCTGATTTTATAGTATTTTAAATTGGGAAATGATGATATAAACCTGTCTTTGACAATGAAAAGTTCTTTAATTCCATCATTAACATCCTATTTCTTATTTTGCATAGTCCCTTCTAGTCTTTATCCATGTGTATTTATATTATTATAAACATGGATCATAAACTACCTATTGGTGGGCCTTTTTTACTTCACAGCAAGACTTGAAAATGTCCCCATGTTTCAGTGCAATTTTTCTAATGACTTCCACGGTTGCATAATAGTCATTGTGTTGAGTTGACATATCTTATTTAATCATTCTTCTCCTATGGAACCACTGAGTTTTATCTACTTTTTAGCTACCACGTAATACTCCAAGGTGCATCTTTTATGCATTTGTTGCTTCACTTCTGTTGCCCCAGGAGCAGAAGCACAGGTGCAGAAGACCCCCTGGATGACTTCCAGTGTACCCTATTAGGTTGATTCTAATGGCCAATGGGAATAGCTTTGGAAAGATGAGTGTTTTGGCCCAGGCCAATGAACTTCAATTTTACTTTAGTCTTCATTAGCCACTGAACCTTCCCTTGACTAGAGCCCTAATGATTCCATAATTGTGCTGAAAATGCCCACATTTGTTAAAAATTATTTAAGAGAGAACAGTGAGAATTGAAAGAAATAACAAGTCATTTGGCAGAGCCCCAAATCTCCTGGGAAATGCTGACACCATGGCAGAGGAGGCAGGACCACAACTTGAGCTCTAACCTAAGGTCACCCAAAACTTGGCTTTGCCTCCCATCCTCCAAATTCTACAGGAAGTTCTGCTTCTTACTCACTGTGTTGAAGCTCCAGAGAGTATTTCGAATTCTCTCTGCTTCTTTGCCCACTTCCTCTGTCTCTGCACCACTAAGCCTACTCTCTGCCCAGAAGCGCTTTGCGGTTTCCACAGCATTCTCGCACACCATGCTTTGCAACCTAGTATAGTTAGTGTGATTATTTCTCTCTTTACATGGAATAGGCAGACACAGGAGGAACCGAACTGCTCAGCTCAGATGGCATTGCCTCCGAGGGACTAAGCCTGGATCTTCCCAATATTTCCTTTTTTTTTTTTTTTTCAGAAAAAGAAAGGCTCAATATGGTCTTATCATGTGTCTGGATTTGCAAGTTGGCAGGTGCGGTTCAGGAAGCCCAAATCCCAACTGCCCTAGGAGCAACATGGCTCATTATATTTACCTGTCTTGCCAGGAGGCATGCTGATGGTGACAACATTGGCAGGGGCCGACAGGGCAGATGTGGTGGGAGAGAGACCTGAGGACTTTGCAGGTGGTGGGGTGTGGGAAAGATCAGTTTGGGGTACAGGGGAAGAGAGAGTTCCAGATTGGGCAGGCATATCAACGACAGGACTGGAAGCTATGAGGACTGAAGGCTGGGGAGAAGGAAGGTGATTCTCCTGTGTCAGAGAGGGAATGTTCTGGGTCATGGGAGAATGACTGATGGGTTCAGCAAGAGAGAAGGCACTGGGAATGTGGGAAACAATAGTGGCCCGAGGTGCAACTGGGATTGATTTGCTAGAAGAAGAAAATGGTAGGCCATGTGGATGATCAGCAAGGCAGACAATGGGATCCTGCAGATCACTAAAGGAAAAAAATCAGAGAGGTGCAGGTTAGACACAAACGAGCTAAAGAAGGGTGAATCTCCTCCCTCCAGTAACCATCTGACACCACCAAATTGACATGGTTTCATTAGGGAACTGCCAACTCATACCCTCTGTGCCTTTGCCACTGGCCTCTGCCCACTTCTACCACCTACTGCTAGAGAGAGGAATTAACATTCTTTTAGAGCCAGAACCAGTTCAGGTTCATCACTTACTGCTGCTCTGGGGCTCTATGCCTTATCATTTATTATTCAGTTGAGGGGATCCTGTAAGATTCCCATGTGCTCCTAGAAGAAGCAGCTATTAAATGCTTCATGACACAACTAACTGGTTTCCATATACAAGAAATCTGTCTTAACCAACTTCATACAGCTACAAACACACATAGTGGTAACTGGTTAGTGGTAAGTAACCAAGAAGTGTTGATTAAATGAAAGAAATGAATTAAGCTGGGGCCAAAGGGATGGTCCCCAGGTTGTAAATCAGCAATACCCTCAATATTGCTTTAGCTCAGTGGTTCTCAACCTTGGCTGTGCATGAGAATGACCCAGAGAACTTTTAAAATATACAGATAGGCTGAGCACCATGGTGCATACTTATAATCCCAACAACTTGGGAGGCTGAGGCAGGAGGATTGTGAGTTCAATGTCCGAGGCAGCCTGCTCAACTTAGTAAGACCCTGTTTCAAAATAAACAATAAAAATAAGAAAGTGGTTGGGAGGTAGCTCAGTGGTAGAGCACTAAAGACAGACAGACAGATAAATAGATTAGATAGATAGATAGATAGATAGATAGATAGATAGATAGATAGATAGATAGATTGATTTCTGTGGCCTATTCCTCAGTGTCTGATTTCACTGGTTTTGGGATAGGGCATTGTAGTATAGCTAGTTCCTTCAGGCTGGAATTATAATCACCATCTTGATAGAGAACACCATGGAATGACATTGGGGAATCTCAGTCATGCAGCCATGGCAATGAAATAAGGAAAACTATACAGCACAGTTAGGCCTATAGTAATGGTAATGCAGGTATCAACATTTCATTCTGGAGTGAAGAAGGAGGGTCACAAGACTCTCATAAGACCCTCATGGGACCAAAAAACCCTCCTCTGAGGTTCCAATCACTAGCCCCTCCTCCTTCAACCACATGGGATGCTGTTACACAAGAAATGAACAATTAGCTGAGGGTGGGACTCAATGGTGGTGCAGCTTCATGGCATCTCAGTGGGAACTTCTTGAAGGGATTCTTCCCTCTGGTGGAGTTGGATCTAAGTGCTGTGCGTGAGTCACCCACACCCCTGTAAGTAACCCCAACCAACTCATGGTTCATGAAGTTTGGCTTAATGTGATCCTTCCTTTGGTTTGTCTGTGTCCTTTTAGTTTTCAGGCAACAGGTGTGGGGATACCAGGTATGTGGGTTTTCTAAACTCTCAAGTGATTTTCCTGGGCATCAAAGGTTGAGAAGAACACACCTACTATCTGTACATGATCCATCTGTCTTGAATGATGTCAAGGGGAGGATCAACTAGAGGGGACAACAAATTATCACCCATGGATGCCTCTGACAGACCTAGTTCTTTTTTTTTTTTAACAGAGCCTTAGAACACCAATAAGAAAGTGTTCTTGAAGCTTCTCTTGGGCAAGAGGAGGAAGGACTATTAGGTGGAAGGGAACTAAAGTAAGTTACAATCACAAAGAGAAACGCTGGCATAGTCCAATCTGGCCAACACTTGGCCATAGGCCTCCCTGCATCCCTTGAGGTTCAGGGCACCATTGAGGACATAGCGGGTGTCACATAGTGTGAAACATGATGTATTGAGAAGCTTTGTCTTGGGCTCTAGCCCTCGTTACCCCTCTGGACAACTCCTCCATTTTTATGAGACTCTAATTCCTAAGTCACATACTATAGCAACCCATAGAGCCAAGCTGTGGCCAAGGTGCTTTGCAAAGTATAAATTAAATTATCTTCAGCTAGACTCCCAGCTCAGGCTCGCACCCACTAGCTCAGCCTTGAAGAAGCTGCCTAGGATTCCTCTTGTCACTCATGCTAGCTCAGGCCCTCCACCTACTGTGTGAGGCACCCAAGTAAGCAGGAGAGCAGTGGAACGTCACATGAGTCATACCTTAGGACCCCCAACCCCAGCATTTCAGTGCCAGTGCCTGGGCTTCCCTCCCAACCAGCTGACAGGCAGTCTCTTGGCAATGGGCACAGGTGTCAGTACACATTTGAATGTGTTTCCTTAGACAGATGCAGCCTACAGTGAAGTGCACTCACCTTACATTTAGCGCTTGATGAATGCTGATGCGTAATATATAGCTGGGCCATCACCACCTGGAGCTAAACATGAGCATTTCCAGCATCGCAGAAGGCCACTCTGACCCATCAGTATGTTTTTGAAGTGCCCCAAGTGCTTGTAAAGTATAGCCAATCTTAAGAACCAATGTATTAGAGAGACCCCCGAGTCATCATCCAATTCTAGACCAGTGGTTCTCAAACTTGGCTGCACATTAGTATCATCCCACTCAGGGGTTTGTAAAAACCTGGAGCCCTGGGCTGCACCCGAGACCAATCTCTGAGGATAGGAGGTAGGCACTGGTGTCTTTGATATTCCCCCAATGATTCCAACATTCAGCCAAGATTGAGAATCACTGCACTGCTCTACGGTCTAGATCCTTAGCCCTCAAGATGGGGTTCAGGGACCAGCAGCACTGGCCCAGAAGCTTTCCAGAAGTGCAGAATCTCAGACCCTGCCCCAGACCTACTGCATAACAATCTGCATTTCAACAAATCCTCAGCGATGGATATGCACAAGAATGTTAGAGATGGACAGACACAGGAATGTTTGAGACTTGTCCATGTAATTTACTTCTTAATTTACAGAAGTCTAATTCATTTTCCCATTTCACCTGAGACTTTGAAGGTAAGAAAATATCTGCTCTAGAATGAACATGGTTACACAGCTACATAATGACATAGCCCTAGCCAGACATTGGGTTCCAATTCTTCCCCCTTTTCTATGTCCTGCTTCTTCCTAACAGCTCTCTGAATGAGCTGCCTCAAAAGAGTGATAATCTTTCTGATGCTTCCGGAAATTCTATCCCCCCAAATGGGGGGACCCAAATGGGTCTCAATCCTCCAGCTTAATGGAGATGCCAGGTTCAATGGGACATGTTCCTCTTCACTTTTTACTGTAAAAAAATGCTACAAATCCTCAGCTAAAGACTTGCAGCTGTTCTTTGAGTCCAAGGTTTTAATATGTCTGATATATGGCCCATATAGGGTAGACAGGCTATACTTAGCCTTCTGTTCTGTTCCCATATGGGAGGCTTCACATTTTAAAAAATGTATGCCTTTTTTTTTTCCAAAAGCAATTTTTATCTGACTGTAGAAAAATATAAGAAATGCTGCAAAGTTAGAAGGAGAAGAAGAAAGAGGAAGAGGAAGAAAAGTAAAAATAAAATACTCATCATGCCAGGAGGCAGGTCAATCATGGGTAAATACTGTGAACATTCTGAGTCATTCCTTTTCTATGTGTATTTTTATATATCTATGATCACATCATAAGTGATTTTCAGAGTCTTCTGCTGTTTTAGAGCATCTATCTCCCAGTTTTCCTCCATGAAGAGGTAAGTTTAAGACAGTGAGTCTCTACTTTGGTCGTCCATTAGACTCACCAGAAGGACTATTTTTAAGTTATTATTATTTTAATGATTTCAGAAGGGTTTTAAAAACCATTAATATCTAGACTATGTCCCAAACCAATTAAATAAGAAACTCTGAAGGTGGTGACTGGGAATTAGTATTTTTCTAAACTTTTTAACTTGAACTAATTTTAAGCTGAGAGAAACACTGCAAAAGCAACACAGAAAGCTCCATATATCCCTCATCTAGCTTTCTTCCAATGTTAACATCTAACATCTAGAATTAGACCCAGATACATATCAGAGAAGGAGTGCAACCAGAGTGCTCCTTGGAGGCAAGAATGGCCAGACTGTCTTACATATTTTGGACATGTAGTCAGGAGAGGTCAATCCCTGGAGAAAAACATCATGTTTGGGAGAGTGGCAGGTCAATGAAAAAAAGGAAAACCCTCCACCAGATGGGTTGATACAGTGTCTGCAACAACGGGCTTAAACATAAATAAGATTGTGTGCCTGGCACAGAATTGGGAAGTGTTTCAATCTGCTGTACATATGGTTGGTATGAGTCGGACTCGACTCAACAGCACCTAACAACAACAACAACACATATCAAAATTTAGTATACAGAAAAGGTATCATCTCTAACCACTAGGAAAAAGATGGAGTTTTAAATAAATGGTGCTGAGACCACTGGTTAACATTTGGAAGAAACAACTGGATCCATACCTCACACCACACACAAGAATAAATTTGAGGTGGATCTAAATGTGCAAAATGAAACCACACAAGTACTAGAAAAGCACAAGGATGAAGGGCTCTACAACTTGGGTATCAGCAAAGGCATTCTAACTATGTCTCCAAATCAGAAAAGACTGCTGGGCGCAGTGGTGCACACCTGTAATCCCAGCAGCTTGGGAGGCGGAGTCAGGAGGATCGCAAGTTCAAGACCAGAGGCAGTCTGTATAACTTAGCAAGACCCTGTCTCAAAAAGTAAAAAAAAAAAAAAAAAAAAAAAAAAAAAAAAAAAAAAAAAAGGGCTGGGGGTGCAGCTCAGTGGTCCAGTACTTGCAGAGCATGCAAGCACAAGGCCCTGGGTTCAATGCCGGTACTGCAAAAAAAAAAAAAAAAGTCAGAAAAGACTGATAATTTTTAAAAATTACGATGACAAAAGAAAGCATGATAAATAAAGTCCAAAGACAACTGACAAACTGAGAGAAAATATTTGCAACATATATCACAGATATGGCTGGGATTTAGCTCAGTTGGCAGAGCGCTGCTCGGCAGTCTCTGAGGTCCCGAGTTTGATTCCCAGTACCACAAAAATGGGAGAAGGGCCTGGCAATCCACTCCCAAGGCAATCCCGAAACAATCTGCCATTGAAAACCCTATGAGGGTCACTATGAGTTGGACACGACTCGACGGCACCTAACAACAACAACAACATCACAGAGATAGAGTTAACATCCACAATATATGAAATACTCTTAAAAATTGACCAAATATCCATTAGAAAAAGTAAGAATCCCATGACTTGGGAGGCTGAAACAGGAGGATTGTGAGTTTGAGGTCAGAGGCAGCCTGTACAACATAGCAAGACCCTGTGTCTTAAAAATTAAAAAATTAACAGAGGAGAGGTTGGGATGCTGCTTAGTGGTAGGGCACTTGCCTAGGCCTGGGTTTGATCTCCTAGAACTGCAGAAAAAAAGAGAGAGAAAAGGAAAAGACATGAAAACAGAACTCACAGAAAAATACAAAATGGCCTCCAACTATATGAAAAAATGCCCAAATTCAGTCTTAATAAGAGAAATACTAATTAACACTGAGAAACCATTTTTCCTCTATTAGCCTGGTGAAAAATAGTGTTTTTAATGACAAAACATTTAATTGGGGTGTCAGAATATTTGTAAGGCTCCCCAGGTGATTCCAATGTGCAGCCAAGATTGCAAAATATAGTTCTAAGACTATGGTCCAAATGGAAACTCCATGAAACAGAAAACTACATTTTCCCTAAAACTGAAAGCTTTCTTCACTCTGAAAATTCCAACAATCTTTAGCCAGCATGGTGATTAAACGTTATATGTATATGCACATCTATGTCTGAGCATGTGTGCATGTATGTTATGTATGTACATATATAATTTTATTCTTTTTTTGGAAGAAGTTCAGTGAATTTGTTACATACCACTGCAGCTTTTCTAACTCTTCTGGTGAGGAAGGGCAGGAAGTCCTGACAGAACAGCAACAGTGTTCTGAAGGAGACAAAAGGGAAAAGAAGAAAAAAAGCTGCATGGTTAAGAATAAAGCAAGGTTGTAGCCCAGATACATCAAGTATATGGTTCTTATAGTGACAGCCTGCATCTTAAAGAGCAACTGTCTATATTCAGTGATAAAATTAACTGGATGGTTTTATATTGACAACTATATACACTTGCCTGTAGCCATAGCACTGTGGCATCTGACCCTGTCAGATCTCAGAAGCTAAGCAGGGTCAGGCCTGGTTAGTCCTTTGATGGGAGACCACCTGGGAACACCAGATACTATAGACTTGGGAGAAGGACCCGGCAACCCACTCCCAAAAATCAATCCACCATTGAAAACCCTATGAATAGCAGAGAAGCACTGACAATAGTGTTTCACCTGTTGTACGTAGGGTCGCTATGAGTCAGACACTGACTGGACAGCACTTAACAACAACAATATACACATAGCTCTTGTTGTTAGGTGCTGTTGAGTCTGACTCATAGCAACCTTCATAGGGTTTTCAATGACTGATTGTTTTGGGATTGCTTTGGGAGTGGATTGATAAGCTTTCTCCTGCTTTTGTGGTGCTGAGGATCAACCTCAGGTCCTCAGAGAGTGTGGAGCAGCACTATACCAGCTGAGCTAAAGCCCAGCCCATATACACATAATTGTTGTTGCTGTTATTAGGTGCCATTGAGTCAGGTCTGACTCATAGTGACCCAAATGTACAGGAGAACAAAACACTCCCAGATTCTGTGTCAGGCACATGAACTTATTTATGTTTAAACCCATTGAGCACATAGTAGGTGCTCAAAAATATTGACTGAGTAATGTTTTTCTTTTTTGATTATATGCATGCAATAAATATCAATCACTCTTCAGCAACTCCTAAGATGAATTCAGAAGTAAACATATCCCAAATAACATTGTTGTTGTTGTTAGGTGCCGTCGAGTCGGTATCCGACTCAGAGCGACCCTCATAGGGTTTTCAATGGCTGATTGTTTTGGGGATTGCCTTGGGAGTGGATTGCCAGGCCCTTCTCCCATTTTTGCGGTGCTGAGAATTGAACTCAGATCCTCAGAGACTGCAGCGCAACGCTCTACCAACTGAGCTAAATCCCAGCCCCAAATAACATTGTCAGGTAAATCAGGGACAGAAATACAAATACCACATTATTTCACTCATGTAGAATCTACAAAAGTCTAACTCATAGAAAATAAAATGGTGGTTACCAGAGGAGACTGGGGAGATGTTGGTTTAAGAACACAAAATTTGAGTTAGAGGAATAAGTTCAAGAGACCTATTATATGACATGGTAATGATAGTTAATAACAATATGTTGTATACTTGAAAATTGCTGAGAGTATATTTTAAATGTTCTCACCACACACAAAAAAAGATGTGAGGTAATACATATGTTAAGTAGCTTGAATTAGTAATTCTGCAATGTATATCAAAATATCACAATGTATACCATAAATACAGGGATGCCAAAAGAAGTATTCACATTTTAAGAGTTGTTGAATTACAGTAGCAATGTGTAGTATGATGCTTGTTCAAAAGATGGCGTTAAACGAATGCTAGCACCACCATGCAATACGCAGGACAGGCGAAAAAAAAAATGGCAGAAGCATAGTTGTCTTTTAAGGAGTGCAAGACCATTCTGAAGTGGTACTAAAATTCTAGAATGTCTTGGAAGTACAATGACGATGCAGGTGTGAGTGTGTAAGAGAACCTCCCACACGCCTTACAACTGCATGCATTCGTGATAAGTTTGAGATGCATGGTACTGTGTGTGATGTGCATATGGAAAGATTTAGGAGGCCTCGCACAGCAACCAGTCCTGCTTCTTCTGCTACTGTAACCACTCTGAGCACCTCTCATAATCGCAGAGGTCAAGTGTGACTTGTATTCATCTTTTGTTATTGGTACATATTATTACGCCTGCAGCTGTAGCCCTGTGGCATCTGATCCCATCAGATCTTGGAAGCTAAGCAGGGTCGGGCCTGGTTAGTACCTGGATGGGAGACCGCCTGGGAACACCAGAAGCTGTAGGCTTGGGAGAAGGACCTGGCAACCCCCTCTCAAAAATCAATCTGCCATTGAAAACCCGATGAACAGCAGAGAAGCACTGACAATAGTGTTTCCCCTGTGGTACAGAGGGTCGCTATGAGTCGGATACCGACTCGACGGCACCTAACAACAACAACATATATTATTACAATTTTAGTAGAGTTTTTTTTTTCCTTTCTTAAAATGCATACACATTTTTTGGCACCTTCTGTGCATACAACTCTTACTTGGCAATTAAAAAAAAGTAAATATCCCAGTAGCAATCCATCAAACACACCAAACAGAATTCTCCTTCAATAGGGGTTTGTTTTTATCATGTTTTCAGACAATATACTGAAACTTTATAAGAAAGAAGGAAAAATAACTGAGCTTTGTAAAAATTGTCCAAGGACAAAGAGGTCAAACAGAAAGCTGAAATATACATAAACTTAATTATATTTTATTTTAAAAATGACACATCACCAGGTGTGACGGCACATGCCTGTAATCCCAGTGACTCAGGAGGCTGAAGCAGGAGGATCACAAGTTTGAGGCCAGAGGCAGCCTGGATAACTTAGTGAGACATTGCCTCAAAAAAGAAATATAAAAATTGGGCTGCGTCCCAGTAGTAAAGTACTTGCAAAGTATGTGCAAGGCCCTGGGTTCAACTTCCAAGTAATGTATGAAAAAAAAAAAGACACATAGAAAGTTATGTGAAAATGAACACAGCGATAAAGATAGAGCTAACTTACCCATAGGTCGAATCTGTACTCTTTTCAAAGCAACCATTATAGCACATACATTCATTGTCTCATTCAGTTTTATTGTGAATGTACAATTTAACGTGCTGTAAAGAGAAATATATATAACCAGAATGTTATTACATTGGAAAAGTTTTTTTCCCTTTGTTAGTAAATGATGGTGGGGTCAAGAGTAATACAGCATTGGCTTTTTTCATTTATGCAACCATTACACCACCTCTGGCTACACTTTCATCAACTCACAAGGTTTGTATGGAGCCTTCTGGCTAATATGTACTAAAACTCAAATGCATATTTGGGTTATATTCCCCTATTTTTTACATTGGACATTTACCTATATATTTGCAATTACCTTTGCAAACTTAGAGTGAGGAAAGGGAACACTGACAGTGTTAAATTGTACTGTCACCCCGATAAGCTTGCAAACACCCATCTACCATGGTCTGAACTTCATCCCAAACACTTTACCCTAAGAGACATTAGATCAGATTCATATTCACAGACATTCCAGTGCAGAGAAACTTTGGCCACACATGCCTGCTGGTTTGTTTTGCCTGCTTGCACAATGAACAGTGGCTTCACTAGCACCCTGACCTCTTTAGTCTTATCCTCCTGGTGCCACCACAAGCTGGTTACTTGCCTGATATCTATAGGCATTTGAGTTTCTATCATGGAAGCTCTCTTACAAACCAGCCTAGTTGAACATTAAAGATCTCGTAGATACAATTCAACCTAGATTATTAGATAAGTAAGAATTTAAGGCATTCTCTCTGTTTCTAATGTGGTGTAAGTGAACAAAACTTAACTTTGCAAATAACCAAAAGGAGGGAAATGAACTAACCACCCATAGTGGATAGGGATTCAAATGGCAATTTCATGGGAGACTTGCCATGATTTGTACCAATGAATAGTTGGATAAGTTGTTGTTGTTGTTGGGTACACTCGAGTCGGTATCCGACTCATAGCGACCCTCATAGGGTTTTCAATGGCTGACTGTTTCGAGATTGCCTTGGGAGTGGATTGCCAGGTCCTTCTCCCATTTTTGCGGTGCTGGGAATTCAACTCGGGACCTCAGAGACTGCAGTGCAGCGCTCTACCAACTGAGCTAAATCCCAGCCCAGTTAGATAAGTATAAACTGTCATTTTCTAGGAGTCTCACAGAAAGCTCAGAGTTCACGTAGCAAGATCACTACTCTATAAAGCCGCTGGCTTATGCAACCAGGAAAGCCAATGGATACAACTTAAAACGGTTAGCTGTGCAACCCCAAATAATTGTTGGACACTTTCTGATTCACTCTTCCATACATGTTTTAATTTCTTCTTTTTTCTTTCTTTCCAATCTTTTCTTTTCCCTTCTCCCCTCCCAAGCCCCATATTACATTTCTTCTTTTCTGTCTGGCGTTCAGCCTGCCTGAACCACTGTGAGCCATTTCTTGGTCCTGTTGGTGGCCTTCAGAGCTAACACTGGTGATCCTTAGCCTCACCACCAGAGTGCTTCATAAGGAAATTAGAAGGTGGATGTGATAGAGTGATCCGTATTCAGAAAAATAAAAATGTGTGAATCCAGAATGTTACTAGTATGTATTTATGTTGAGGGAAAGAAAGGCTTTGAATTTATAATTATACTGTTGTTGTTGTTAGGTGCTGTCGAGTCGGTATCTGACTCATAGCGACCCTCTGTACAACAGGGGAAACACTATTGTCAGTGCTTCTCTGCTGTTCATAGGGTTTTCAATGGCAGGTTGATTTTTTTGGGGGAGGCGGTTGCCAGTTCCTTCTCCCAAGCCTACAGCACCTGGTGTTCCCAAGCGGTCTCCCATCCAGGTACTAACCAGGCCCGACCCTGCTTAGCTTCCGAGATCTGACAGGATAGGATTCCACAGGGCTATAGCTGCAGGCTATTTAGTTCATAATTATACTAAGACTCTTTAATACTTTATCACAAATGGAGAAATAATATTTATAAAAGAATTTAAAATGACTGACCTTTGGGCCTCTGCTGTAGCACATACTATGAAATAAGTCTGAAAGAAACAGACAAAAAATATGTTGCTTTGACAGTTGGAAATGTCAGAAAAGATGGCTCATGGCTAATCAGAATTTTAGAACCACAAGAATCCTTAGAGATCATCCACTTCACACTCCTACTGGATTCCCAACATACCATAAAAACGATTCAGGCCAGAGAAGCTCTGCTTGGCTATCTGCAGGGTCAGAGAACTCACTAGTACACAGAGAACAGAGTCTTCTGGGAGTTTCATTTTAAAAAGTCTTTTGGTCTTATATGAACCTTCTTCTTTGTATCTACCCATTGCTCTTGGTTCTGATGTTTAGAATAATACAACTAGTCCATTCACTCTTTTATATGACAGATTTGGGAGAATTTGAATGTTTATCTTTCTGAAAATGCACAACTCCATGCTTTCTCTCAAATAATAACAATGATTACAAACAAGGTACAGGGTGTACTATGATTACCTCACTTAGAGTTTGCAGGGTTTTGTTGAGTTCTGATCGTCTGTTAATAAAATGAGAGAAAGTGACATTAAAGTGATGTGAAGTTCAGAACAAGTTAGGTTTCCAGCAATTCAATCAAGCACATGCTATTTATTGCTTACAGCATTCACTTTAAAGAGAAACAGAGAATAATAAGAGATTGCTATGCAGGAAAAATCAATTATTTATACGAACATGAAAACTAACCAGACAGGAGCTGGATCCATTCTAGCTAAGAGCAAGATATAAATTATGGTTGAAGCGTCCTGTCATTCATCAGGCTAGTGCAACCCCCAGGCAGCTTCTTCTGGCAGAGGGCCAGAGGAATAGCTGGCCTGAGGCAAAAATTTCTGAGAAGGGGGAGCCACTCCCCTGGGCTCCTGACTGATTCCTCCTTCCCTCTCCAGCTGCTGAAGCCTGCCCTCTCCAGCACTCTCCAGCCCCACCTTCCCTCCACACACTCTCCTTTCCGAATTTCTCTCATTCCTCTTCTCCAATCCCACTCACACGATATTTTCATTTCTTCAACTTGGCAGAGTTTCACTTAAGTTAAGATGAAAGAAATCCAGTTAAAGAATTCACTCTAGGGCTGAGGGTGAGGCTCGGTGGTAGAGGGCTTGCAAAGAATGTGTGAGGCCCTGGGTTCAACCTCCCTGTGACCCCCCCCCCAAAGAATTCACTCTAAGGCAGTGGTACTCAATGCAGGGGGTGGCTCTGTGCCCTCAGGGGACATTTGGCAAATGTCTGCATATGTTTTTGGTTGTTATACTAGGGAGGGTGTTACTGGCATCTACTGGGTAGAGACTAAGGACGTTGTTAAATATCCTACAATGCCTACACTATCCTACAATTTGTTGTTGTTGTTGTTGTTGTTGTTAGGTGCCATGGACTCATTTCCGACTCATAGGGACCCTCATAGGGTTTTCAATGACAGATTCTTTCGGGATTGCCTTGGGAGTGGGTTGCCACATCCTTCTCCCATTTTTGCGATGCTGGGAATTGAACTCGGGACCTCAGAGACTGCAGAGCAGGGCTCTACCAACTGAGCTAAATCCCAGCCCTATATCCTACAATAGCCTCCCATAATAAAGAATCATCAGGCCCAAAAGATCAACAGTGCTGAAGTTGAGAAACCCTGCTTCAAGGAATGGGCAACAGCTCTAAGTGGCTGCAGGCAAGGTGTGGAAGAAAGACAACATGATAGTAGTCAGTTTCTCAAGCTGGCAGGTGCCGCTCTTCCATAATTGTGCTCAGAGGTCACCTTCTTTCTGGGGGTTTCCATGGCCCTACTTAACAAAGATATTCTCTCATTCTCTCTCTCTCTCTCTCTCTCTCTCTCTCTCTCTCTCTCTCTCTCTCTCTCTCTGTCCTCCTTCCCACTCTCTCTCTCTGACATTTGAATAATTGGTGCTTCATGAAAGCATGAACAAATGGTATGGTCCTACCTTGAACTGTTCTTTCAATCGTGCTAGATACCAAATTGCATTAGAATTCAAATACCAATTCAAATGAAACAGTTGTATAATTTCGGAGCATTAGAGAAAATAACCTCATGAAGATATCAGTTGATGACAGGTGACTATGGTGAGTTTGCAAAGTAGGCAAAAACCAATTTGCTCTGTGTCCTTTGGGTCTCTTTTTCCTATTCTTGGTTTTCAAAAACAAAAAATGGCCCAACAAGTATCTTTCCATAGTTGATATCTGAAGTTTTAAATAAAAAAGATTACTCACTTCAGTTCACTTAGAGACAGGACTCCAGTGAAGGTGTCATTAGCTACATCTTGATTCTGTTGGAAGCAAAAAATCATTAAGAATACAACAAACACCACTTTTTGTTGTTGTTTTAACCCACCCTAACAAGAAGTTGTTCCTCACTTTTGTTGGCCACTCAAAGAACTATATCCCAAATACTGAATCCTGACTCTATGGAATATTGTCTATAAGACGATCAAATTTCAATTACATAGATAAAGGGGGGTCTGCAGCCATAGCACCCCTGGCATCCAATCCTGCCTGATTTTGGAAGCTAATCAGGGTTGGCCTGGTTAGTTTTTAGATAAGAGACCACCTGGGAATACCAGGTCCTGCAGGCTTGGGAGGAGGATTGGTAACCCACTCCCAAAACAATCTGCCATTGAAAAACCTATCAATAGCAGAGAAGCACTGACAATAGTGCCAGCCATGGCACAGTGACAGAGAATGTTTCCTTCTGTTGTACACAAGGTCGCTATGAGATGGACCTGACTGGACGGCACATAACAACAACAACAGCAACAACAACAAGATAAGGGGGGAGAGGTTACTCAAAAGCTGATTGATATTGGCTGAGTCTATTTGGATTTATGCTTTTTGTTTTTTAATTTTTGAGTCAGCATCTCTGACATGCTAATATCTGTCGTTCTTCAGTTCAAGGGTTCCCCAAAAGAACACCATTAAAGCTGCCATCCCAAAATCACATGCTTTCTCTCATATGTGGACTCCAAATTTAAAAAAATACATATATAAACAAAAAAATAGAAAGGGGACTAACAGGAGGGGGAAGGGGCAATAAAGAAAGGGCATTGAGAGGGAAACAAAGACAAATATCACATGTTTTTATCTCATATGCAGAATCTAGATTAATATATATATGTGTGTGTGTGTGTGTGTGTGTGTGTGTGTGTGTGTGTGTGTGTGTGTGTACACAAGACATGCAAGCAGAAGGGGACAATTTGTGGGAAAGAAGGAGATTAGCAGTGGGGAGGGGGGTCATATGAAGATAATGGGGGAGGTGAATATGAGCAATGTGCAATGATATGTATGTATGAAAATGTCATAATGGAATACATGAATTTGTAACTAAAAATTACTAAAACATTTAAAAAGCTGTGCTCATAACAAGTCCAAGATTTAAGTGAGAGACTCCAATGTAAAAACAGAAACTTGGTAACCCCATCACTACATTTCTAGAACCCAGCTCATGGCCCAGCACACAGTAGGTACTTAGAAAATATTCACTGAATGAACAAGCTTGTTTGGCTGGGATCCTCTGAACTAATCTGGGTTATGGAAAGGCTAATATCACTGTGTCTGAATGCTCCATGTAGTGAATATAGTCAGATGTGGTAGATTATTCTTAGACTGGATACATATATTTCTCTTTTCCAGGAGTTTCTAAGATAATTCTAAATTTTAACTGTTATAGAATTGGATTGTATTAACATTCTTATTCAGCAGCAAACTTAGTTAAAACTAAAA
>VMDO01033119.1:0-18285 GCA_007922755.1 Pedetes capensis
TGAAGTTTTCCTTATGGAGGTCTTTCACTCCGTTGGTTAGGTTTTATTTTTCTGAGGGCATTTGGATTGTTTTCTCAGTTGCTTTCTCAGCATGTTCACTATTGTTATATTAAAAAGCCACTGCTTTTTGTATGTTTATTTCATAACCTCATACTTTAAAATTTTTTTATTTATTAATGTTGGAGTACAGAGTAATGTCATTTGTTATATTCATTATGCAACTATTAAATCACTTTTTCTACACATTCATCATCTTATATACTTCACAGAACAATGTAAACTAAAGAACAAAAGAAAAAAGTAGGAACTGTAATTAATATGTAATGAAAATTGTATGTAATCATGGGTTATATTCTCATTGATTTTTTCCCTTCCCTCTATTTTTTCATGCATTCAGATAGTTACATCTTATATTTTGAGATTTCCCACTCCTTCTTTACCACTACATGCCACTTTGGAAGTCAAAATGAAGGTGCCTTAGAAAACTAAAAACAGAACCACCATATGAACCAGCTATACCACTTCTAGGAATATACCCAAAGGAAGATAAGCCATCATACCACAGGGACACCTGCACTTCCACATTTAATGCAGCATTCTTCACAATCACAACGGTATGGAATCAACCAAAGTGTCCATCAACAGAGGATTGGATTGAAAAATTATGGTATATATGCACAATAGAATATTACTCAGCAATAAAGAAGAATGGATTTATGTCATTTGCAGTCAAATGGATGGAACCAGAAACTATCATTTTAAGCAAATTAAACCAGACTCAAAAAGAGAAATACCATATATTCTCACTCATATGTGGGAGCTGAATATAACTTAAAGGAAGAAAACAATTTTACATAGATATATAAAAATGAGCAAGCATACTTATCTAAGAATGAAAAATACAAGTAGATCAGAAAGAAGGGGGGTTAGTGGGTGGGAGTGGAGGTTGATAAAGGGGAGAAGGGGAGGGAAAATAATATATCCTGCTACTTTGCTGAATGTGTTTATCAGACATAAGAGTTTTCTACTGGAATTTATAGGGTCTTTTAAGTATAGTATACCATCTGCACATAAGGATAATTTGATGTTATCTTTTTCTAATTGTATATTTTTATTTCCTTTTCTCCAGACATTTTTGACAAATGTGAAAAAGCAATTCAATGGAAGAAGAATTGACTTTCAACAAATGATGTTGGATCATTGGGCATCTACGGAGAGGGGGAAAATCTTGACTTAACCTCACATCTCACAGAAAAATTTACTGAAAATGGATATTGACTGTGAAACATAAAACTATTAAGCATTTAAAGCAAAACATAGTAAAAAGTCTTCAGAATTTAGTATTAGACAAAGAGTTCACAGACTTAACCAAAGCATGGTCCAGAAAAGCAAAAATCAATAAATTTGACTTCATCCATTTAAAAAGCTTTTGTTCTACTAAATACCCCAGTGAGAGGATGAAGTGACAACCTACAGACTTGGAAGAAATCTTCCTAAGTCCCATACATGTTAAAATATTATCTAGACTGTATAAAGACTCCTCAACACTCAACAGTAAAAGGGAAACAATTCAATTAGGAAATGGGCAAAAGGCAAGAATAGATATTTCACCAAAGAGAAGGTATGGATGGATGGATGGATATTAAGTAAGCATATTGAACATAGTTCTACATCACTAGCCATCATGGAAATACAAATTAAAACCACAATAAGATATTAATACCCATTTATCAGTGTGGCTAAAATAAAAAGTAGGGCTAACACCAATTGCTGGGAAGGATAAAGAGAAATTGGATGCCTGAATAATTCATTTTGGAAAGTAAAATGGTACTCTCATTTAGAAAAACAGTTTGGCAGTTTATTATATTATAAAACTAAACATTCAGGTCTCGTACAAATCAGAAATTTTAGTCACGGGTACTTATCCCAGAAAAAAGAAAAAAAAAAGGTTAACATAGAAACAACCTGCAAAGAAATGTTGATAGAGTTTTATTCCTAATAGCTCCAAACCAGAAACAGCTTACATGTCCTTTCACAAGTGAATGATTAAATAAATGGTGATGCACCCAGACCATGGATCCGGGCCATACACAGCAAATAAAATGAACAAACTATTGATAGGCAAAACAACCCCGATGAATATCGAGGAAATTATCCTGGACCCAAAAGGCCAATCCTAAAAGGTTATATACTGTAGAGTTCCATTTACTGATATATAACATGCTTGAAATGGCAAAATTATAAAAATGGAGAATAGATTGTCAGTTGCCAGAGGTTAAGGTTGTATGAAAGAAGCGTGACACCAGCATGCATGACCTTTGTGGTGGCAGAACTGTACAAGTAAAACTAGCAAAATCTGAAAAAGGGAGGTGGATTGTATCAGTGTCAGTATCCTGGTTGTGATATTGTACTGTTGTTTTGCATGATGTTAACATTGAAGGAAACTGGGTAAAGTGCATGGAATTCTTCTATATTTTTATTACAACTGCATGTGTATCTATAATGATCTTATAATAAAAGTTAAATTTTAAAAAGCATAGAATTGGCACATAAAAAGTTAAAAGTTAGTTAAATATATGAGAAATGGCTTTCAAAATTCATGAGAAGGATGCTATCTCAAAAGGTGCATTTTTGTTAGACAAAATGGGAAGCAAAATTATGGGAAGTAGTTTTATGGAAAATGGCTTTAAAGGTCAATTGTGCATTAAAGGAAAAAATAGAAATGTGAACATCATTGAGCATGGCATGCTGTTATCTCTTTGGAAGTAGTTTAGAATTTACTTCTTAAAATTATGTTAAGTAATTTTTCTCATATTTTGCTGCTGTACTTATCTGATGAAGTGATACTGGAATAAACTACCAGAAATGTGTGCATTTCTAAAGCTGTGATGGATTTCACAGTTTGTGCGGCTAGATCACTCTTATTTGGGGACTGTGATTCCTGCTCAATTAGAAATCCTTCTGTAGAGGTAGGGGTTCTTTATTCTTCAAGAAAATCATGACAGAGAAGAATACTGAAAAGATTGAAAAGATGACAGGGCTATTCATCTTGGTAGAGATTATTTAAAATTTTCAGAATATTTTGTCTTCAGAAATTTATCAGAGAATGTATCAGTTCTCCTAGATGAATTTATTCTTACAGACATATCACTCGGTTTAAGGAAGGAGTGGAGGACTTTGGGAAGAGAAAGGAGACATGTTTGACCTCCAGAGCATCCCAAACATAATCCAAGGTTGATTCTCACTCCTTAACATATTATGTTTATTTCAAGACTCGACCTTGTGCAATTTATTTTGTTAGATGGCTAAATATAGAAGTAAATCCCCAAAGGAGGTTTTTGTTGTTGTCATTGTTTGTGGAGATTTTAATTGGTAGGTATTGGTTATCTTGAAAATTTTTTCAGTTTTGTTCTTGATGACAGATTTTGACTTACAAGCTGCTGTACCACCATTTTGCTCTTCAGTTTCTTCAAAATATTTGAGTGACACTTGATCAGCACATTATTTACCACCAGGTTTAGAACTTGCTGCCTTAACTGTTTATAACTGAATATCTGTGACTTTATTATTTTAAATTTCATTTGCATTCAGGATTCTTCTTAATAGTTTCTTTGATAAAGAAACACATTCCATCTCACTGGTCTTTCTGCTGCCAGTGTCTCATGCCTACGAATCTTTGTGTGATGTGAACATAAAGTATTCTCACTGATTGTTTATCTTACTTCCTGCTTTTGATGTCTTTGAAAACATTTGAATATCAATCTAGGAATGTCTTGCAGGGTGATTCTTGAAATTACCATGATTGTGTTTTATTGCACTGGCCACATATTTAAGATTGTCTGTTCTCTTCATGTAGGTAGTGCTTTTTTTTCTTTTTTGAAAAGCATTCTCCTCACCCTATCACTTCCCTAAGCCTATTTTACTTTGTCATACAGTCAGATAGATTAGGTTTGTCTGATTGCTAAATTATATTTTGATCCACTGTACATAATTTTGGTCTATTTGAAATGATTTTAAAAAGTATTCCTGTGGGCTTTTAATTTGTTAGGGTGTGTGGTTGAAAATAACGATAACTACATTGTGTCATCATTCTCTCTCCTAAAACTGAATAACCGAGTGATGGATAATTCTGATTTTCTTAATTAAGATAGCTTGCAAAGCTACATTACTCTCATGTAGTAGTTGTTGTAGGTATTTCTTGTCCCCTCAAAACCATATTATTTTATTTTGAGAATTACAAATCTTATAAGAAATGGCCATTTGTCTTATGCAAACCTGAATTTTATATTTTTTCCCATGAAATGTTTGACTAATATATTTGTGGATAACTTAAGTCCTCCAAATTACAACACTCCTTAATTTATATACTGGGGGTAAAATGGTTTTATTCTTGTGAAATATTTTTTAATTATTATAGGCTACTAACTTTATTAGCATACTTTACATTTGAAAGATTATATCTTTACATATCATTTTCTTCACCAAGCAATCATTTCCTTTTATTTTTAGCTCCTTTCTCTCCCTCTTTCTTGTATTCACTTTCTTTGTAGATTGTCTTTTTCCTTTCTTTTACTTCACTCTTGCTGTATCCTCCTATCTCCCCTTCCTCTGCACCCCCTTCATAATTCAAGCTAATACTATTTATAACTTCAACTTAAGTGTTTTGAAACTTCACAGATTACTCAATTTAATTATTGACATTTTCTGTTATATGGGCAATTGGTGGTAGAGTAGTTGGCAATAAGTGATTTTACATGTGTTTCTATAGCAGTTTTCATTGAGTATTGTAACTGTCATAGTGGTTTGTCTTCCTCTCTGGGACTGGCACTGGAGAGTGTTATCTCAAGAAAAAAAAAGCTCACTAACAAGACCACCAAATAAAACAGGAAATCATATTCACCCCTACAGATGCACAAATCAGAAATATGAAAAAACAAGGGAAAACATCTCCTCGAAGAGAGATTCTTTTATCATGGAACTCAAAGACACTGAAATAGTAGAACTATCAGATAAAGAATTTAAAATTTTACTTGTAAAAATCATCAGTGACTTCATAGAGGACACAGAGAAGCAAATTGATAAAGTAAGAAAATCAATACAGGAATTGTGGCAGAAAGTCAACAATGTACAAGAAAAATTCAGCAAAATGGATGAGAAATTCAGGAAGGAAATTGTGATTTTGAAAAAGAACAAACAGAAAGGTTGGAAATGAACTCAATAAACCAAATAAAGACACAATGGAAAGCATTATTGGTAGACTAGATGAAGCAGAGATAGAATATCAGGAATGGAAGATAAGGTTGAGGAAATACTACATTCAGATATCAACAAAGAAAAAAATTAAAAGAACATGAACACAATTTTCAAGAATTTTGGAACATGAACAAGAGACCAAGCCTAAGAATCCAAGGCGTAGAAGAAGGAGCTGAGATAAAAACTAAAGGCAAAGAAAACTTATTAGTGAAATTATAGCAGAAAAACTTCCAAATCTGAGGAAAAAAATGGACATCCAAACACAAGAGGCATTTAGAATACCTAATAGACATGACCCAAAAAGAACCTCCCCATGACACATAATAATTAAAATGCCAAGATTACACAACAAAGAAATAATATTAAAAGCTGCAAAAGAAAGATACCAACTCACAAAGGAAAACCTATCAGAATTACCCCAGACTTCTCAGCACAAACCCTAAATTCTAGGAAAGTATGGAAAGATATACTTAACATCCTGAAAATATATAAATGCCAACTGAGATTGTTATATCCAGCAGAGTTGTTATTTAATATGGATGAAGAGATAAAGACATTCCATGACAAGCACACACTAAAGCAATACATGACCACCAAGCCAGCACTACAGAAGATACTTAAAGGAATCATACACACACAGGAAGAAGAAGGACAGTCCTCACTCCAAGAACACAGGAAAGAATAAATTTAATGAGAAGAACAGACAAATTAAAGAGAACTAGGAAAGAATTATTCATGTCAAACTCAAAAAACCAGCAAGCCCAGAATATAAATAAGGGAGAAAGAAAAGAATAATTTTCCCAACTAGAGAAACACTCAACCTAACAACCAGCAGACTTTTCTCCATAATAACCCTAAATATAAATGGTCTTAAGTCTCCAATTAAAAGACATATATTAGTTGACTGGATGAAAAACCAAGATCCAAAAATTTGTTGTCTATAAGAAACACATCTCACTGGCAAGGACACCCACAGACTAAAAGTGAGAGGATGGAAATTGATACAACAAGTAACTGAAAATATAGGAGTAGTCATCCTTACATCCTTATATTAGACAAAGTGGACTTCAGGTTAAAACTATTCCGAACAGACAAAGAATGTCACTACATATTAATACGGGGAACAATTCACCAAAAAGGTATAACAACTGTAAATATATATTTACCAAACATTGGTGCAGCCAACTTCATTTAAAAAAACACTGCAAGACTTAAATGGAAAGATAAATCCAGATATGATAATACTGGGTGACTTCAATACCCCCGTCTCATCAATAGATAGAATATCCAGACAAAAAGTCAACAAAGAAACTTCAGAATTAGATACCACAATAGATCGAATGGGCTTAATAGACATATAGAGTATTCCACCCAAAAGCTATGGAATACATATTGTTTTTGGCAGTCCATGGAAATTTCTCTAAACTAGATTACATTTTAGGCCATAGATCAAGTCTTAACAAATACAGAAAAATTGAAATAATTTCATATATCTTATCAAACCACAATGGACTAAAACTAGATGTGAACAGCAAAAGAAATTGCAGACACTATACAAATACATGGAAAATGAACAATACACTCTTAAATGACCAATGGATATTTGAAGAAATCAGAGAGGAAATTGAAAAATTCCTAGAATCAAATGAAAATGAAAACACAACCTACCAGAACCTTTGGGATACAGCAAGGCAGTTCTAAGAAGTAAATTTATAGCAATGAGACTTACATTAAAACATTAGAGAAAGCTCATATAAATAGCTTAATAATGCACTTCACACTCTTAGATAAAGAACAAACAAAACCCAAAACAAATAGATGAAAAGAAATAATAAATATCAGACAGAAATTAATGAAATAGAGACTAAAAGAACAGTAAAAAGAATTGCTGAAACAAAGAGCTGGTTCTTTGAAAAGATGAACAAGATTGACAAACCCTTAGCAAAACTAACCAAAGGAAAGGGAAAAGATGTAAATCAAGAACATCAGAGATGAAAAGGGGAACATTACAACAGATTGCAATGAAATCTAGAGAATCATTAGTGAATATTTTGAAAAATTATATTCCATAAAAGTGGAGAATGTAGATGAGATGGATAAATTCCTAGACACATACGACCTGCCAAAATTAAGTCATGAAGATATAAGCAACTTAAACAATGCTATAACAAGCAGTGAGATCAAAACAGTAATAGTCTCCCAACAAAAAAAAGCCTAGGATCAGATGGCTTCACTGCTGACTTCTACAAAGCCTTTAAAGAAGAATTAACACCAATACTCTTCAAATTATTCCACAAAATGCAAATGGAAGGACTACTACCACACTCATTCTATGAAGCCAGCATTACCCTGAAATCAAAACCAGGGAAGGATATATCATAAAAGGAAAACTACAGACCAATATCCCTAATGAACTTAGATGCAAAAATCCTTAATAAAATACTTACAAATCGACTTCAACAACATATTAAAAAGATCATACATTATGATCAAGTTGGTTTCACCCTAGGGATGCAAAGCTAGTTCAACATACAGTAGGCAATAAACATAATACAATATATAAATCGACTCAGAAACCACATGATTCTATCAATAGATGCGGAAAAGGCCTTCAACAAATTCCATCATTCTTTTCTAATAAAAGCTTTGAAGAAACAAGGAATTTAAAGAACACACCTCAATATAGGGGCTAGGGTTTAGCTCAGTTGATAAAGTGCTGCTCCACACCCTCTAAGGACCAGGTTCAGTCCCCAGCACCACAAAAACAGAAGGAAGTAACAATTCACTTCTGAAACATTCTGAAAACAATCAGCAATGGAGAACCCTATGAGGGTCGCTATGAGTTCGACCTGACTCAATGGCACCTAACTATAACAATAACAACAACCTCAACACAACAAAGGCCCTACATGAAAAACCCACTGCCAACATCATACTAAATGGAGAAAAACTGAAAGCATTTCCCCTAAAATCAGGAACAAGACAGGATGTTCACTGTCTCTACTGCTGTTCAATGTAATAATTGAACTATTAGCCACAGCAATAAGACAAGAGAAAGAAATAAAAGTGATCCAAATAGGAAAGGAAGGAGTCAAATTATCCCTATTTTCAGATGACCTGATCCTATACTTAAAAGACCCTAAAGACTCCACCAGAAAACCCTTAGAGCTAATAAACAATCTCAGGGAAGTAGCAGGATACAAAATTAACAAACAAAATTCGGTAGCTTTTCTTTATGCCAATAATGATCAGACAAAGAAACCAGGAAAACAATCCCATTCACAATAGCTTAAAAAATACCTGGGAATATGCCTAAGAAAGGAGGTGAAAGACCTCTACAATGAAAACTTTAAAGAGAGTTTTATCTTTCACCAAAGAAAGATATTGAAGAAGACACCAGAAAGTATAAAGATCTCCCATACTCATGGATTGGAAGAATTAATATAGTGAAAATGGCTATATTACTGAAAGCAATCTACAGATTTACTGCAAACCTCATCAAAATCCCAATGACATTATTCATAAAAATAGAGAAAATAATCCTAAAATTCATTTGGAGGCACAAAAGACCCTGCTACTAAAGGGATCCAGAGCAGAAAGGACAATGCAGGGGGGCATCACAGTTCCTGATTTCAAATTATACTACAAAGCTATAGTAACAAAAACTGCATAGTATTGGCACAAAAATAGACATGTAGACCAATGGAACAGACTAGAGGACCCAGAAACAAACTCATGCAGCTACAGCCACCTGATATTTGACAAAGGTGCCAAAAATATAAGTTGGAGATAAGACACTATGCTCAAAAAAAGGTGCTGGGAGAACTGGATATCCTCATGCATTAGCCTGAAATTAGATCTCTTTCTCTCTCCCTTTGTATAAAAATCAGTTCAGAATGGATCAGACACCATAGTGTAAAACCTGAAACTTTGAAACTTTTAGAGGAAAACATAGGGGAAACACTTCAAAACATAGGCATAGGCAAGGACTTTCTGAATAGGACCATAAAAGCACAGGAAACAATAGTAAGAATTAACAAATGGGATTGCATGAAATTAAAAAGTTTTTGCAAAGGACATAATTATCACAGTGAAGAAGCAACTTACAGAGTGGTAGAAAATTTTGACAGCTATGCATCAGGCAGGGGATTAATATCTAGAATATATAAGAAGCTCAAAAAATTAAACACCAAAAAAGCAAAGTATCCAATCAAGCAATGGGCAGAAGAACTGAACAGAGGCTTCTCAAAAAAGAAAGAAAGAAAGAAAGAAAGAAAGAAAGCCAGCCAGCCAGCCAATAATCATATGAAAAAATGTTCACCATCCTTAGCCATCATGAAAATGCAAATCAAAACTACACTGAGAAATCATCTCACTCCAGTCAGAATGGCTACTGTCAACAAAACAAACAACAACAAATGGTTGTGAGGATAAAGGGAGAAAGGAACCATTAGAAACTGCTGTGGGGGATGCAAGTTGGTGTGGCCACTACAGAAATCAGTATGGAGGTACCTCAAAAAACTAAATATAGGACTGCCATATGACTTGACTATCCTACTCCTGAGTATATATATGAAGGAATATAAGTCAACATACCATGGAAATACCTGCTTATTCATATTTATTGTGGCATTATTCACAATAGTCAAGATACAAAATCAACCTAGATGTCTATCAACAGATGAATGAATAAGGAAATTGTGGTATATATACCCCATGGGGTTTTATTCAGCCATAAAGACGGACAAAATGATGGCATTTGCTGGAAAATGTATGGAACTAGAGATCATCATTTTAAGCAAATTAAGGCAGATCCAGAAAGATAAATATCACATTTTCTCTCCTATGTGGATATTAGACTTCAATATATGTTCATTGTTAAAACATATAGATCATGAAAGCAGATAGGACCTAAGTAGGGAAAAATAATGGACTAAAAGGGGAAGGGGCAAGAAGAAAGGGTAATGGGAGAAAAGAAAAAAATCACATATGTTGCCCTTATGGCAAAATTGGGATGTACATTTATAAATAGATATACTCACAAAAAAGACAAGCAAGTAGAAAGGAGACCATTGGTGGGGAGGGAAGGGATGGGAGAATAGGGTCATGAGAGGGTAAGGGGGAAGTTAACATAACAATGTACAATGAAATACATGCATGGAAATGTCATAATGAAACTCATTAAGTGGTATATTAAAAATTAATACTAAAATTTAATTAGTAAATAATTTATATCTTCCCACTTAAAAATTTCATTTACCCTTTCTTTGTATATTTCTATGCTCATAGTATGTATATCCAACTTTATGCACACAAACAACATAAAGTTGGCCCTCTATGTCTGGGGGTTTCACATGGGTAAGTTCAACAAAATGCAGGTTGAAAATACTAAAAAATTGCACTGGCAAGTATAGACATTTTTCCTGTTATTATTCCCTAGACAATATAGTATAGCTATTAGTTACATAGTGATATATTAATTTAGGTATTATAAGTAAAGTAGATATGATTCAAAGGATGAAGGAGGATATATATGAGTGGCAGGCAAATATTATAATATTTTATAAAAAGAGACTTGAATACACACAAATGTTGGTATCCACGATACAGAAGGATGACTGTGTTTACCTATCCACTTAGGATGGGCCTTCATGTAGTCAGTATGCAATTTGGTATCTTAAGTGGTTGGTTTTTCTTTTACCAATTGTTTAAGGGCTGGTTATATATCCTTACATGTTGTCCTACATTCTGGTTCAGCTCTTTTCCCTTGAAAGCTTCTAGGAAAAGTGTAAAATATATGTATGTTTGTAGTATTATTAGCTATTTTTAAGTATTTCCCTATATATTTTAATTGTTCATTTAAGGAATTATCATCCTAGGTTGCCCCCAATTTTCTTTATACTACTATCATGGCCCTGACCCATTTTTACATCTTTAGTTTCTTTTACTCTAGTGGTATCTACACCAGTCTGCCTTTTCTCCTAGCTTGGTTCATTGCTTTTCTTTTTTCAATCAATACAAGATTTCTGGTGACATCTTGTTCAAGAGTGTCCTAAACTTCCTGTACAGTCTACATCTCTTATAAGAGTTCTTCTGGATTCTGGAGAATTTGGATTGTCCTCTTTTTTCTCTTCATGGAACAGATGCTATATTAGAAAGCATCAACCTAGAGATCTTTGCCTTGAGTCTTCATCTGGGACATTAAATTTGGCCTCTCCTTAGCTGACAGTGAGTATTTTCTTAGGTCTTCATATTTAAATGTGTACTGAGCATTGGTTTGTCTTGCCATTGCTTGAGGCTGGCCTAACAGATATAAAAAGATTATGTGGCTTTGTTGTACCACATAGCTTTCATTATTATCATACATATGGCTGTCTACACTCTACAGTCAAATGTACTAACATCTAATCTACCAACACCATATCTTATAAACATTCTCTCTCTTTAGTATCCTATGGTGTCATACTGACACTTGAATCTCATCTAAGGATCTTTTTGTACTTAAGCTTGTTACTGGAATTACATGAGGTGTGCAGGTAGGTGGGACTGAAGTACAGGTCCAAGATTCTGGCAGCAAAACATTAGTCTTTGCATTTGACATATAAATTAATTTATACTCAACATAGAAGTTATAGTAAAGAGCAGTTAGGTGCCATCAAGAGTATAGATAAGGTTTATTAAAAGATAGTAACCAGTGGTGTCCAATCTTGTCAGATCTCAGAAGCTGAGCAGGGTTGGGCCTGGTTAGTACTTGGATGGGAGACCCCTGGGGACACCAGGTGCTGTAGATTTGGGAGAAGGACTTGGCAGCCTACTCCCAAAAAGCAATCATCCATTGAAAACTCTATGAAAAGCAGAGAAGCACTGATATAGTGTCAGGCATTGCACAGTGCCTGGAAGTGTTTCATCTGTCTGTTGTACATAGGGTCACTATAAGTCAGACTGACTCTATGGCACCTAACAACAACAAACCTTTAAGGAATAATTACTGGGAAAAACTGAGGCACCTGGAGAAGCTTAGGTAGATCTGGAAAGGAATTTGGAAAAACCTGAGTTCTCTGGGTGAATTGACATAAGGATATTTCTATTCCCCAGGGAAGGTAAAGTCAGAAAGTGTGAGAGGGTTAAGTGGGCTTTTAGAAGTGCCTTGGGTAGAGAAGATGGCAGTTGGAGATAAGGGAGCAGCAAGCACAGGGTTCCTGGAGAGAGCAGAGCAGAGCAGATGCAAAGTGTGGAGAGTAAGGAAGAGAGAAGAACAGCAGCAGAAGGTGGGTGTATTTTCCTTCTAGTTTTACTCTAACTAGGGCACGCCCAGTATGAAGTGAGCCTCAGATTTTTGTTTTGTAAAATTTCTCAATGGTTTGGATTTGGGTGTAGAGCCCCTAGATGGATCCAGTGTCCATTGAGATTTATTTTTTTTTCTTGTGTGGCTTCCCCCATTATGGCTGAAGAGCAGAGGTCATTTTCAACTCCTTATTCCTCCATGTTGCCAGCTAATACCTAAGCTAAGTACTTATCAAGCTTACCTTCTTTAAGGCTTTGTTTCTCCTTAGCACCACAACAACTGCCATTGCAGTAATGTAGAGGCCCTTTGATATTGTTTTAAATCTGTGACTTCTGTTGTATCTAACAAGAGAAAATGGGCTTGTTCTATAAGAGCCAAGAGTTCAGGGTCATCACAGCTTCCATGCTAATCCTGGTATTTTAAATTGAAGATAGCAGGCCAAACCTGCACCTAAAATGCATGTGGTCCTCATCTAGGACTCTGTATTTTTTATTTCCTTTAGTCAGCCACTAGGTACTACAGATTCTTTTTTGAAAAATGGTTGTATGGTAGCTAACATTAATTAATATTACTATGTGCTGTACACTCTTCTGAGCATTTTAAGTATTTCTACATTTAATCATAATGGCAAGCTCAAGGGATAGGTGCTATTTTTATCCCCCATTTTATAGATGAGAAAATTGGGTCAGAAAGATTTAAGTTATTTACCCAAGAATATGTCAACTTTCTAAGATTAATGTTTCAAACTGAATGAAAAGATGATGTGAATAGCTGGGTAGAAGTGATACTATTAGTATCCAAAGTAGGATAATGGAGAGAATAAATAGCAGCAGCAGAATTCACTTTCCAACTCAGGCAATCTACCTCCACTAGCCATGATACATACCAGTACTATGTACATCATTGTCTCACATCTAACTTTTTCTCTATATTTCCATCATGACTACCATATGCCTAGCTCTCAATTCCTCTTAGAGGATTTCCCTGTCTTCTTGTTTTTTCCCCTGCAATATATTCTTCTCCTCTCAGTCTGATCCATAATCCTAGGTCACCACTTCATTCAGGTCATTATCTTTTTCAGGAACAAGTTATTATTCCAAATTAGCTAACAAATCAAATCCCAAATCCTGTACCTGTTATTCAACTTTGTCTGGAATGTGAGCTCTCTTCATTATATGATATGAGTGTCTAGTGTTCATCAATATGAATTCTTTGCTTTGCTCAGGTAAATGTTTGGTCAAAACCTGATTTCATTCTTACCTTTATGTTATTGCTAGCACTTGGACAGTTCTTATGTCAGATAGGCTTCTATGTTGCAAATGATGAAAAAAATCAACTATCTCTAACAATAAATAGAATTTACTAGCTCATTGAACTGAAAAATTCAGAGATAATACCTTCAGGCAAGGATTGATCTAGTGGCTTAGTGATGTTACCAAGGATCCAGATTCACTTTTGCTCTGGTTTCAATGGTACCCATACTAACCTCTGAGGACCACATAGTACTCCAGGCTCCCTCCAACACACACACACACACACACACACACACGTGATTATTTATTAGTATTTTTTAAGTTAGTATACAAATTAATGGGTTTCATCATGACATTTCCATATATGATTTGCTTTTAAATAGCTATAAGCTTTGAATCTTCATAACACACTACCCAATAGAAGAGAAAATCTATATTCCAGGATTTCCAAAAAGTATACAGAAGTTTATTCTGATAGGATCCTTTCAGTATGTTGTTGTTGTTGTTAGGTGCCATCGAGTCGGTATCCGACTCATAGTGACCCTACATATACAGGCAAAACACTTTATCAGTGCTTCTCTGCTATTCATAGGGTTTCAAATGGTGATTGATTTTTGGGATGGGTTGCTGGGTCCTTCTTCCAAGCCTACAGCACCTGGTGTTCCCAGGCAGTCTCCCATCTAAGTACTAACCAGGCCTGACCCTGCTTAGCTTCTCAGATCTGACAGGATTGGATGCCACAGTTCTATGGTTGCAGGCTTTCAGTATGTACTTCACATTAGTTACTGGGCCCAGAGGAATAAGATGCATAATTGGTTTAGACTTGGGTTTCATGCCCACACATAAGTCAGTCATTAATTTTAGGAGGATAGAATATCCTTATAGACTTCAGACAACTATGATGCACACCTGGAGCTAGAGTCAACACTGCTTGAAGCACTTGGCAGCAAATTGTGGATGGAATGATTTCCCAAATAATTATTAAGTGCTATTGCCAGTTGAAGGGAGAAATCAATATTTTGGTAAGGTACTCAAGAAATGTGTGCTATAGTTCTTTTTCTTATCAGCAATTCAACTTTATCTTGATATCAAACTTAATTTTCCTCACTCTGGCTCATGCCAGTCTCTGAAGCCACACCACATGCACCATGATAGTGTATGCTATACTTGTTTTTATATACTTCTGATAGTATATATGTTTAGAACTTCTGATCCCAACAAAATTATAAGGGGTGGACTATGTCTTCCAACATTCTGCAGCCCCCAAAGCATCTAGAATATTTGTGCACATATAGCCTGTGTTATATAAGCACTGTTCACTTGTTATGTACAGCCACTTTTTTCATTTTTGTCATCATCAAGATTGATGCTGATTGCTCTGGTTCACTCAGTTATTTAGTTCTCCACATCAATCATGAGGATAACAAAGTAAATGGATTGGTTAGGCTTCAGTTCATTCATTTTGCACTTATAGATACAGTCTTGCTGATAAATAATAATTGTCTGTATGTACCAAATTCATGCTCCATACTTTCTTGTATATTTTTGAAGATGTATTTTTTGTTTAGCTATAGCTACTATTAAAACCATCTCTATGGAAAACATTCTCTAGTAATTGGTTACATTTGGGTTACTGGTAAGTGCTTTCCATTTTGCAGTGTTTACTTGTATTAACTATTGTACCCTATTTGGTGTACATCCACCTTAATCTTTTTCTGTTTCATTTTATTATATTTTTCATGTCCCATAATCAAAATTCTGGAAAACAGCATTAGCCATATTGAGTGCAGTTCATCTTGTACAAATAATCCACTGTTAGCCTGATTTCCCCTAAGTGGAACACTTAAGTTTTTCTCCAGATCCATGAGTCTTATTTTTTCTCTTAAAAAATTAAGTGGATCCCAAAGAGTTCTCCTGTCCTTTCTTTTAAAGATGAAAGTTTCAAAATGAGAAGATGATGATACAAAGGATGTGGAGGATACAAAGGAGAGGAGTAGAAAGTATATTGGGAGTCAGGAGACCACAAGTAAAATCCTGGTTGTGTCCTTTAATTACATGATCTTAGTAAGTTAATGTAAAATTTTGTGAACTTAGATTTCCTCCTAAGAGGAGAAAATGATATCTACCAAACAGGATGTAGAAAGATAATGTGTGTGGATAGGCCTTGGAAACTTTCAAGCACCCCCATTAAACTTACTGGCTATCATAATAGCAAAGAAAGTTTTGGAAAGTGACCCTTTTGCAAGGTAAAATTGATTATGTCATCCATGCCAGTGGGTTCTTATTGAGCTGGACTATTATTATGCCTGTAAGGCCCTGTGAGATCTAGCTGCAGTCTCTCCATCTTCATTTTCCTTCATATCCCTTCATACTCCCTGCCATGCTCTAGCCATATTACTGCCCATGACCACATTGTCAAGTTGTTGTTATTGTTGCTAAGTACCATTGAGTCAAATCCAGCTCATAGCGACCCTATATGCAACAGAACAAAACACTCTCCAACACTGTACCATGCTTTGCACTATTGTCAGTACTCCTCTGTTATTCATGGGGCTTTCAATGGCAGATTGTTTTGGGAGTGGGCTACTGGGTCCTTCTCCCAATCCTACAGCACCCAGAATTCCTAGGCGGTCTCCAATCCAAGTACAAATCAGGCCTGACCATGCTTAGCTTCCGAGATCAGACTGAATCAGACACCAGGGTGGTATTTCCAAGTATCCTAAACTTTTGTCTGCTGCTGGAAACTTGCACAAGCTAGACTCTCTTCCTAGGGCAGTGTTTTCCCAATTCTTCACCTGTGATTTCTCCTGGTGATTCTTCCTGATTCAACTGAAATTTTATCTTTTCATGAAGGTAGAGGTTAAGTTTGATTTGTTCATTGCTCTATTAGATGTTCAATAAATATTATTGACTGATTGACAGAATGACACATTATTTACTCACATTTCCACTAAACTTTAATTTGCCGTGTATTGATATAAGAATCATTTTCAAGTCAATGCAATATGTTAGAAACCAAGTGGGCCATGCCCATTTATCTTTTAAGTAATTTTAAGATTTTTGGAGCTATCTGTTTCAAAGCCAAAACATAGAAATCAGCAAGTAAAATGGAAGCAAGCTGAAGTAACAGTAAAGATCTATACTAAAAGCTTCCTGTCCTAAAGATTTTCGATTAAGTGAAATGAAGCTTTAAGGCTTAACTTTAAAATATTTATACATGTTAATAAAAGACCTATAAACACAGAATGGAAAACTTGCTTGTAAAGGCTCCTACAGAGTAATCTTTGTTACTTGAAGTGTGAGTCAACTAACATATATATATATATATATATATATATATATATATATATATATATATATATTTCTCCTCGGCTTAGAAAGATGTCTACATTCTAATTCTTTACTTTCACCCATCAGGTATATATCACTTTTGATTTAAATATATTTTATCCAAACATGGCATATTCATGAAAGAAAAAAGAGGGCTAAAAATGTAGATAAGAAAAATAAAATAAAATCACCCCCAAACTATCACCTGACATTAAACTACAGTTTCCCTTGTGGTGCTTACTTAACTTGACTTTTTAGTGAATAGGTACACTTATGATTTGGTACAAAGTTATGATCATGTTATACATAAATATTTACAATATGCTTTTTTATTGTGGTAAATACACATAACACAAAATGTACCTCTTAACCATTTTAAGTGTACAATTTAGTGGCATTGAGTATGTTCATAATGTTGTACAATGTTGTACAACTATCACTACAATTCATTATCAGAACTTTTATCTCAGACAAATTTTGTGTCCATTAAGCATTAACTCCTTATTTCCAGTTCTCTTCCTGCCCTTGGGAAACCTCTATTCTATTTTCTGTCTCTATGGACTTGCCTGGCTGGGATTTAGCTCAGTTGGCAGAGCGCTGCTCTGCAGTCTCTGAGGTCCTGAGTTCGATTCCTAGCACCGCAAAAATGGGAGAAGGACCTGGCAACCCACTCCCAGGGCAATCCTGAAAAGATCTGCCATTGAAAACCCTATGAGGGTCGCTATGAGTCGGACACGACTCGATGGCACCTAACAACAATAACAACAACGGACTTGCCTATTCTACACACTGCATATAAGTAGAATCATACATTTGTCCTTTCGTGTCTGGTTTATTTCACTTAGTGTAATGTTTTCAAGTTTCACCCATGTTGTAGCATATATGTGATCTACTTTTTTATTACTTTAAAACCCCGTAATTCACTGTTAGTAACATGAAAATAAGAATTTCAATTTTAATCATTGCATAGCATTTCTTCATAATGTGGGTTTATTATAATTTAACCAACTGACACTGAAGTTATTTCCAATATCTTACCATTAAAAATAGCATTTTACTGGACACTTTTAAACATAAGTTTTCCACTCTTGGTCTGACTATTTCTAGAAGTAGAATTCCTGCATTAAATCCTTTAAGTTTTGCACATTTTTTTTCTTTTTTCTT
>VMDO01033120.1:0-18281 GCA_007922755.1 Pedetes capensis
CATTCATATTGTCCAAGGAAAGGAGGTAGTCTAATTTTTATTTAAGATCTATACTTCTTATATTCATTTAAATAAATTGCTTTCAATGTTGGAATGGTTTAAATTAAACCTATAGTAATATAGGCATAAAATGAAAAAATGAAAATATATGACAATAAATTTGTTATTAAAATTGCTATTTTTCATGATGATGATTAGTAACTTAAGGACAATGTCAATTTATAACTAATTATATCATTGTCAATCTCATTTTCAAATGTAAATCTATCACTCTTGAGGATCCTTTGTCTCACTGATAAAAGAATTTAAAAACCAACACAAAAAGGAGCTCAAGTATAGTTTACTGGAATCAAAGAAAATGAGAGTGCCCCGAAAGTCAGGGCCAGTAGGTTTGAGATTTAGGCTAATATCAGGAGAAAGGAGATGGAAAGAGAAAAGGAGAGAGAAAGTTACACTTTCTGAGTTCCAAATCAGGAAGTGGACAGATTCAGCCGTGAAGTCTGTGAACAAGTGCATCAGGGGTGGGGCTTTGGGGTTTGTAAATCCATATCTCATTAAGGAGACTGATATTTCTCCCCTGGCCTTGTCTTGTCCTCAAGTATGTCATTTTTCTTCTACCTTTTGGCTATGACTAACCTTGGTAGGTTGCAAAATAGGTTTTTCTCTTTAATTCAAGAGGTATCTTGCCTCAAAAGAGGTACACACACACATGGTCTGGACATAAGAGGCACCTGCTGTTTTCATAGGTGATGAGTGTTATGGGCTACTGACCAGGCCACTTATAAAAGGGTATTATCTACTAGCAATCATGCTGTTTGTAAAGGACATTATTTACTAGGACAATACTGAACACTGATCAAGCCATTTGTCTCAGAGTAAGCTGATACTGATATTCACATCTGAAATTTTGCCTGGGAAGCCAATGGTTACAGAGGGACCCTTTTCATTCCCTTTATTCCTACCTAGCATCTTCTACCAAAACTAAAGTCATTAAGATGAGGGGAACCCGGGAAGAAAAATGAGATTAAAATATGGCAAAGTAGGAATGGGTTGGCAACTATCCATTGTTACTGACTTGTATTTTATAGAAATAGCTTCTTAGATCTTAAAAGGGTTATGGTAAGTAATAGACCAAAAGGAAAATGTATTGAATAGTAATGTAAGAAGTCATCGGCAAAAGTTATGTATCTTTGTATTTCTTTAGTTGATGGCTGAATTTCCGAATTTAAAGAATATAGCTTAAATGCCTTCTCATAGTCTTTCTAAACATTTTGTTGACTTTGTTCTCTTCATTATTATTCTTATATTTTTGACATTTGCAAAGTACTAAACTTAAGCCAGGCACAGTGGCACATGCCTGTAATTCAATTGACTTGGGAGGTGGAGGCAGGAGGGTTGCAAAGGTGGAATCCAGAGGCAGCCTGCAAAACTTAGCAAGACTCTGTCTCAAAATTTAAAAATTTAAAAAGTGGGCTGACATTGCAGCTCAGTGTAGAAGACTTAAAAAAGCATACATTAAGTCCTGAGTCCAACTCCCCACTACCAACAACAAGAAAAAAGGAAAAAAGAAAATTATTTTTTTAAATTTTAACTAATAAAGAATAACAAAAGTTATACATATTAATGGAGTGAAATTAATTTTAGAATTAGTGTTTTATGGCTAGCACCTTAGGTGTTTAGGGGGTAAGACAGTTTAAAACCATCTGCTGAAAGTGTAGAAAAATTATTTTTCCTTGCATGTCACCCCACAAAGACATTAACTATCCTGTTTCCCTTTGAAAGAAAACAAGCTCAATATAACTGGCCTTCCATTAGAAAATAAAGTACAAACAAAAACAAAACAAAGCAAAAAACCAAAAAACTGCTTATCTGTGATTTCTGATCCACCATGGTATCTGAAATTACCATCATTATTTATCCTTACCATATAGGAAGTTGAGAGTCACTTAATAAATGCAGTCAAAGTAAAATGTGCACTAGACAAAGTTAAATGGGCAAGGAAGACTTTATTCAAGCTGTTATGATAGGGAAGACTGAGTTCCACTTTACTGAAACAAAATCTGTTGAGCACATTAAGTTATTGTTGAGCTTGAAAATGTTTTTCTCTTTGATTCAGACATCTGTGTTTGATAATTTTTTTCCTATTCATGTTAGTCTCCTTATCCCCTGAGAGGCTGAGAGATAGGGTGTTATCTTCCTTGATGACTACATTTCGAAGGGATGATTCCCAGATCCTACAGAGAGAGATTTCCTGGGCTATAAAACAGGCCAGAGGCTAAGAGAAGATTTATACATATTTCAATGGAGCAGAGAAAGAATTTATAACCGCAAAGTTTCTAAAATAAATACTTTAAGACATGAGAAGTCAGGGGCTTAGAGAGAAGAAGAAATCTGCCTAATGTTCACCTAAATGATAATTAAGGCCAGCATGGTCAATACAAATAAAATTTGTATAAAGCATATTATATTATATTATATTATCTAAAAGAGACTCTTTTGCCCATAGAGACTCATAAAGTCTCTCACCAAAATTTCTGCTCAGTAAGAGAGTCACTAGAGCTCAGGGCAAGAGTCAAAGCATCATTGGGGTCACATGTGACAGAGGTGGTCTTCCCAACCAAAGTGGACCTAATCAGTAGAGGTGGCTCTCTTCCCTTTCCTAATAAAAAAACACAGGTGGATGAGAAATAAAAGTTCAATGGTTGTCTACCAGGCTAAGGAGAACCAGGTAATGCAAACTCTTTGATGAAGTTGTGACTATCCATTTGTTATTGGTCTTTTCTATGCACTTAAAAAGTGGTACAGAGTGAGCATAGAATGACATGCAAGGTATTCGGGAAAGAAGTACTGTGATGGTTAACTTTATGTCAACTTAGCTGGGCTATAATTCCTAGATACTTGGTCAAACATTGTGCTAGATGTTTCTGTGAGGATGCTTTGCAAGATTTACATCTATATCAGTGGACATTGGACAAAGAAAACTGCCTTCCATTATGCAGCTGGGCTTCAACCCATCATCTGAAGGTGTAAATAGAGCAAAACATTCACTTTCCCTCAACAAGTAGGAATCTTGCAGCAGATGGCCTTCAGGTTTGAACTGTAGCATCAAATCTTTCCTGGGTCTCCAGCTTCCCAGCCCACTCTACAGATTTTGGACTCAACAGCCTCCATAATTACATGAGTCAATTTTAAAAATAAATCCATGTCAGTGTATGTACATTTCCTGTTACTTCTGGAGAACTATGACTAATACAAATATTCCATGAAACCCTGGACTCAATGAAAAGCCACTGTTTTTTGCAGTTAGCTGAGATATGAGTTGAGCAAACTTTTTCAGAGGCCCATAGAGATAAACAGAATAGCACATCTGATTGAAGCTCATTACAGATTTGATGAGAGAGAGAGAGAGAGAGAGAGAGAGAGAGGAGAAGAGAAGAGAAAGGGAGGGAGGGAGGGAGGAAGGAAGGAAGGAAGGACGGAAGGAAGGAAGGAAGGAAGGAAGGAGGGAGGGAGGGAAGGGAGGAATGAAGAAAGGAAGGAAGGAAGGAAGGGACATCTAGCCATATTTAAGGAAACCCTTTCCTCTAATGGCAGTACTTTCTTATTCTGTACTTAAAAAGATGACTCATAAATAGTGATGAATAACAAATAACATTGAGGTATTCCCAGAGGGACCCAAATATAAGGCCTCTTAACTCTAACACTAGTGATGTTTTGGTACAGAAAAATCTTTGTTGTGGGAACTGTCCTGTGCATTGTAGGATGCTAAGCAGCATCCTCATACTAGATTCTAATTGTTGTTTTTTTTAGGTACTTTTGAGTCACGTCTAATTCAGAGCAACCCTATGTAGGGTTTTCATTGGCTGATAGTTTGGGGATTGCTTCTGGAATTGATTTTCCACATCCTAGATTCTAATGTTATTGTTAGGTGCCCTCAAGTTGGTGTCCAACTCATAGTGACCCTACATACAACAGGCGAAACACTATTGTCAGTGCTTCTGTGTTATTCATAGAGATTTCAATGGCAGATTTATTATTAGGAGTGGGTTGTCAGGTCCTTCTCCCAAGCCTATAGCACCTGGTGTTCCCAGGTGATCTCCTATCTAAGTTCTAACCAGGCCCGACCCTGCTTAGCTTCCAAGATCTAACGAGATCAGAAGCCACAGTGCTATGGCTGCAAGCTAGATTCTAATAACAGTCCCCAAATTGTTATAATCTGAAATGTCTTCTGATATTGCCACATACCCTTGGAACAAATCACTCATGATTGTGAACAACTGGACTACACCTGAGCTACTCTGAAAGTGTGAAAATATTTGAACCTACATAGGATCAGTATCACATGGTGAACTTTTGATTATTATCATCTAGAGAATTAGTATTTTGTAGAACTTTGTCTGTGAGGGGAGAAAAGAAACCAGATAATATTGTAAATTTCTTGCATTTTTAAAAATGTATGTATCTGTGAATTTTGGGCTGAGATTTAGCTTAGTTGGTAGAGCAAAGCTCTACAGTCTCTGAGGTCCTGGGTTCAATTCCCACCACTGCAAAAATGGGAGAATGATGTGGCAATCCACTCCCTAGGCAATCCCCAAAAAACAATCAGCCACTGAAAACCCTCTGAAGGTCGCTATGAGTTGGACAGGCTTCTATAGCACCTAACAACAACAACAATCTATGAATTTTAAAAAGGAGTTGAGGAAATTTTGAGTCATTCATTATTCAAAAATACTTTACTAGTATATACTAAGTGGATTAAAATAAAGGAGACATTATCAAGTGAATAAGAAGTTATTTTTTCTGTGTGTTTCTAGAAAGCAAACTTAGGACTAACAGGTAGAGATTTGGAGGCGTAAGAGGTACAGATTTGAGGTAAATATAAGAAAAACTTTTCTAATACTCAAGGCTGATAAGGTGGAATAGGCTGTCTGATCAGGCAGTGAGTTCCAAGTCATTTAAAGTGTTTTAGCTGATAAGTCATTTTAGTGGGTGTTGTAAAGGGTTTTATGCATTAAAAGAAGACTAGATTGCTTTTGAAGTTTCATTGAGCCTTAAGATTATATAATTCTAGGTAGATCCTTTAAAAATTGTGAAAATATTGTATTTTTCCAACTTAGCTATTAAAAAAAAGAAAAACACTTATCAAGTATGGCAATTGTTCCTGACTAAAACAATGTCCTTGACAAAGTGAGATTTCCTTCCCATAGTCTGTGCAAGGAAGTGAAATCAGCACTTAGGGTCATATACTGCAATCCTCACATGATGGAAAGAAAATGGGGAGCCTTTGCATCCTCCTTTTCTCCTACTCCTGAACACTTGCATGTTCTGTGCTGACAGAGAAGAGGGCTGCAGAGTCACAGCCGAAAAGATGACTCCACAGACATCAAGTCTCATTTCTCTATTTCACAAATGAACAGTCAGGGAAGTTTTTATCAGGTTCATCAATCCCCAGGCAGACTGTTCACAGGCAAACTCTGGAGCAAACATCTTCAATTTCTCCTCAATTCTCCAACTGGTAGCAAACAACTTCACCAGTTGTATTTACATATTTTGCAGAAACCTCTGGTTTGCTTGTGGATGTGGAAGTTTTGTAAGACTTAGATGCACAAAAAGTTTCTTGGATGGTCTCACATCAAGATCCATTTGACAATGCTATAATATGTCTGAGAAATTATCAGTATAAAATACAAGCAAAGTATTTTCTTTCCCTATGAAAAACAGAGTACAGTCACATCACTGAAAAGAAGTAGGACTTCAGATGAACTTAGAAGTCAAAGGCAAAGTAGGAGTGCCTAGAATAAGGGCTGGGTCAATATCTTATAATACTGTATATTTATTTTAATATTTTTTCTTTATCCTTTCATATTCAACAAATACCTAATACCTAGAGATTACAAAGAAGGCACTAGACCATATATATATATATATATATATATATATATATATATATATATTTTTTTTTTTTTTTAAGATTCAAAGACCAGTATATATTTTTAGCCCCACAAGTCTGTCAGTTTGCCACACTGTGGGGGCTTGTGTGTTGCGATGAGGCTGAAAGCTATGCCACTGGTATCTCAGATACCAACAGGGTCACCCATGGTGGACAGGTTTCAGCTGAGCTGCCAGACTAAGACAGAGTAGGGACTAGGCACCTGCAAACTGCTCCCAAAACAACTAGCCATTGAAAACCCTATGGATAGCAAAGAAACACTGTCAGATATATTGCCAGAAAATGAGCCCCCCAGGTTGGAAGGCACCCAAAAGACTACTGGGGAAGAGTTGCCTCCTCAAAGTAGAGTCTACCATGATGACAGAACTGGAGTAAAGCCCCAGGGACCTCCATGTGCTGATGTGGCATGACTCAAAATGAGGAGAAACAACTGTAAACATTAATAATAGGAACATAGAAAGTATATAGTGTAAATCTAGGAAAATTAGAAATCATTAAAAGAGAAATGGAGCATATAAACATTGATATCCTAGGCATTAGTGAACTAAAATGGACCAGCATGGGCCCCTTTGAGTCAGATAATCATATGGTCTACTGTGCTGGAAATGAGAAACTAAAGAGAAATGGGGTTGCATTCATCATCAAAAAAGATATCTCAAGATCTGTCCTGATACAATGTTGTCAGGGATAGAATAATATCTATACATCTACAAGGAAGGGCAGTTAATGACTATTATTCAAATTTATGCACCCACCAATGAGGCCACAAATGAAGAAAGGGAAGGTTTCTACCAGCTTCTGCAATCTGAAATAGATTAAACATGCAATCAGGATGTACTGATAATTAATGGTGACTGGAACACAAAGGTTGGAAACAAAGAAGAAGGTTCAGTAGTTGGAAAATATGGTCTTGGTGACAGAAACAAAGCTGGAGATCGCATGATAGAATTTTGTCAGACCAATGACCTTTTCATTGCAAATACATTTTTTCAACAACATACATGGTGATTATACACATGGACATCACCAGATGGAACACACAGGAATCAAATTGACTATATATGTGGAAAGAGACCATGGAAAACCTCTACATTAAATGTCAAAACAAGACCAGGTGCTGATTGTGGATCAGACCATCAACTTCATATGCAAGTTCAGACTGAAGCTGAAGAAAATTAGAACAAGTTTTCAAAAGCCAAGGTATGAACTTGAGCATATCCCACCTGAGTTCAGAGACCACCTCAAGAATTGGTTTAATTCATTAGATATAAGAGATAGGAGACCAGCCCAGTTGTGGCAAAGATATCATTCAAGAAGAAAGCAAAATGTTATTAAAAAGACAAGAAAAAAAGAAAAGACCAAATTACATGTCAAATGAGATGCTGGACCTTGCCCTTGAATGTAGAGCAGCTAAAGTAAAAGGAAGACATAAGAAAGTTAAGGATCTAAACAGAAGATTCCAAAAGGCAGCTCAAGAAGACAAAAACAAATATTATAATGACATGTGCAAAGAGCTGGAATCAGAAAACCAAAAGGGAAGAACATGCTCTATGTTTCTCAAGCTTAGGGAAGTGAAGAAACAATTAAAGCCTGGAGTGGCAATAGTGAAAGATTCTACAGGGAAAATATTAAACGATGAAGGAAACATCAAAAGAAGATGGAAGGAATACACAGAGCCATTTTGTAAAAAAGAATTGGTAAATGACCAACCATTTCAAGAGGTTTCATATGACCAGGAACCAATAGTATCGAAGGATGAAGTGGAAGCCACATTGAAAGAACTGGCTAAACACAAAGTTCCAGGAATTGATGGGATACTAATAGAGATGTTTCAACAAACATATGCAGCACTGGAGGTGTTAACATGTTATGCCAACAGATTTGGAAAACAGCTACCTGGCCAGCTGTCTGGAAAAGATCCATATTTGTGCCTATTCCCAAAAAAGGGGATCCAACTGAATGTGGAAACTATTGAACAATATCATTAATGTCATACACCAGCAAAATTTTACTGAAGATCATTCAAAAGAGACTGCAGCAATATATAGACAGGGAATTATCAGAAAATCAAGCAGGATTCATAAGAGGGTCGGGAACCAGGGATATCATTACTGATGTCAAGTGGATATTAGCTGAAAGCAGAGAATATCAGGAAAATGTCTATCTATGTTTTATTGATTATGCAAAGGCATTTGACTGTGTAGATCATAACAAATTATGGATAACACTTTGGAAAATGGGAATACCAGAACACCTAATTGTGCTCATGAGAAATCTGTACGTGAACCAGGAGGCAGTTGTTTGAATAAAACAAGGAAACACTGCCTGGTTTAAAGTTGAGAAAGGTGTTCATTAGGGCTGTATACTTTCACCCTATCTCTTCAATTTATACTCTGAACAAATAATCCCAGAAGCAGGACTTTATGAGGAAGAACCTGGCATCAAGATTGGGGGAAGACTCATTAACAACCTGTGTTATGCAGACGACACAACTCTGCTTGCTGAAAGTGAAGGGGATTTAAAACATTTACTGATGAAGATCAAAGATCACAGCCTTCAATATTGGTTTCGACTAAACCTCAACAAAACAAAAATCGTTACAACTGGGTCAGTATGCAACTTCACAATAAATGGAGAAAAGATTGAGGTTGTCCAAGATTTTGCTTTGCTTGGCTCTATAATCAATACCCGTGGAAGCAGCATTCTAGAAATCAAAAGATGCATTGCTCTAGGAAAAGCTGTGGCAAAAGATATCTTTAGAGTATTGAAAAGTGAAGATGTCACAATGAAGACAAAGGTGTGTCTGACTCATGCCATGGTATTTTCAGTTGCATTATATGATTGTGAAAGCTGGACATTGAACAAAAGAGACAGGAAAAGGATTGATGCTTTTGAATTATGGTGCTGGAGATGTCTATTGAAAATACCATGGCCTGCCAAAAGAACCAACAGATCTGTCTAGAGGAAGTGCAACCAGAGTGCTCCTTTGAAAGAAGAATGGCCAGACTCCATCTTACATATTTCCGGCATGTAGTCAGAAGAGATCAATCCCTAGAGAAAGACATCATGTTTGGGAGAGTGGCAGTCAACGCAAAAGAGGAAAACCCTCCACCAGATGGACTGACACAGTGTCTGCAACAATGAGCTTAAACATAAATAAGATCATGTGCCTCGGACAGAATTGGCAAGTGTCTTGATCTGCTGTACATAGGGTTTCTATGAGTCGGACTCGACTCGACGGCACCTAACAATAACCAACAACAACATATTTTTACATATATACATATATGTATATACATATATGTGTTTATATGATGTATGTATTAATGCCATATATATATTAGAATCGTCTTTTAAAGTTTTCTGATTTTTTCCTCTTCTCCAAGGGGAAAGGCTTTACAGCTACCCTGAAACCCTGTTGCTGAGGAAAGTTATATAAAAAGAATTGGCATGAATACTTACAGGGGTTTGTTCTCTTCTGTTTAGTTTTCAAGACACTTCTAAGTGAAACCAAAGGACCAAATGTCAGAACAAGTTGTGGTTGGTACCACTTGGATTGGGATATTTTTGTAGGCAGAGAAGGTATAAGGATCCTTTTAGCACTCATAATAGTGCAAAGTGCACTATGATTCCTTTATACAAATAGGGGTAGTGCAATTCTTTAGGAAATTGCTTGAGGAGAAAATATTTCAATATAGTTTCATTAAAGAATGACTGAATAAATTAATAATGAAAAATGACAATCATAAATATAGCATGTCAGTAATAACTTTTGTTCAATCATCTTTATAACACAATCGGTTATATCATCTCCTTAGTCTCAAATCATTACAGAAGTGACTGCTTGCATGGTCTCCCAAGTTTTTCTCTAAATCAAAGTACAAAATTACTAGAGCCACTCAAATATTAGGCATTTGTATGGAGGTAAAACTGTGAATCCAACAAAGAAATGTGCAAGGAGAAAAAAATAACTTACTTTCAAGGGAATTTAGAATGCAATATTGTGTTTTCTGGAGTATTTTATGAGCAGATGGTGAAGGATAAATTTAAATCTGTAGAAAAAGCAAGTGCATTTATCAAGGGAAACCAGCTACCAGCATGTAGAATGTATTGCCCTTTTATTTTTAGAGTGAACTCTAATGTAATTCCCTGAAATAGCAGTGCTGCTATCATAAGTATACTTGTAATTATGGGGTTTTCTCAGTGTAAGACCAAAGAAATCTGCATGATCACTCAACTGGTAGCTGAAACACCTAAAGAATTCTTGATTCTTTTGAGGGTCTGTTGTCATTTTAAACAGGAGGGTAAGAAAAGATAAAAAAAAAAAAGAAAGAAAAACAAGTTCAAAAGCTATTCAAATGCAATTAAAGACACGCTTATGGTAAAGGTGGCTTATATTCATGCAAAATGTGAGGAAATAAATACATGAAAAATGCAAGGTTTAAATGGATTGGAGAAACATTAGTTAAAAGATTCTACTTTTCAACTGTAAAAGTCAGGAAGATATCTGCTCTGTGCAATACTGACTGGGGATGAGAAGACTTTGAAGATTTATTTATTTATTTATTTATTTATTTATTCATTTTTGTATTTGGACTGCATGTGAACCCAGGGCCTTAAACATACTTTACAAGTGTTTTACCACTGGACTATCCTTTGAGCCAGATTTGTATATTCTCTCCCTCCCCTCCCCCTTTCTTGCTTGCTTGCTTGCTTGATTTTGCAACAGGGTCAGGCCAAGTTACGTAGGCTGCCTCTGGCCTCAACCTCATGATCCTCTTCCATCAGCCTCTGGAGTCACTGGGATTACAGGTATGTGCCACTGCACCCAGATGGATCTGGGGATGTTTAGGAATAATTCTTTGTATGGGATTTCACTGAAACTCTCGTTATATTATATGGCCCTAGTGGTTGATACATGCATGTCTAGTGAGCATCAAAATGCAAGTAATTACCATGCTAAAATGAACTGATATGTCATATACATTCATTTTTACAAGTACTATAGGTTGCAAGAGTAAGTGCTACCCACATTAAGTCAGACATAAATTCTATATAAGGAACACTTAGTGAACTTTTAAGCAACTAATATCTTGAAACACGCACCCTTACATAAATAAATTGGGTAATAAATGTACTAAGTTCAACATAGATTCCACAATCTATATAGGTATATGTATAAAAATGTATATCATTGACCTGAAACAGAGTGTTTGTTGTTGTTAGGTGCCATCAAGTTGGGTCTGACTCATAGTGACCCTATGTACAACAAAATGAAACACTACCTGACACATGCTTGGCACTATGTCAGTGCTTTTCTGCAATTCATAGGGTTTTCCTTTCTTTTTTTTTTTTTTCAAACTTACTATTTTTATTTTTTAAAAGTTGAGGTAGGGGGGCCTTCATCTCACAGCTTTCCTTTCTGTTTTTTAATTAAAAATGTTAGTGGGGTACAGAGTAGTAAGGCCTTTACTATTTCCACTGTGCTCCTATTACATAGTTTTTGATTATAGTTTCATTAACTCACATAATTTATGAAACCATTTGCTTAATATGTGGTAAAATCATATGCAATTATGGTTTATATTCCCCTGTTTTTTCTATGTATTCATATAGTTGAATCATATAACTTTGGGACTGTCCTCTCCCCCTTAACCTTCTGTATTATTTCCCCTCCCCATCCACCTTGCACAATCTTTACTCCCCCCACTAGACTCTTTCTCCCTTCTTTCTACTCTACTTATGTTTTCCCTTCTTAGATAAGTCTGATTGTTTCTTATTATATATCTATGTATTCATATTTTTCCTTCCTTTAAGTTATCTAAAAGTCAAGGATTTGACTTTGGAGGAGCTATTTTGCCATCAGGCAGACAAAGTAAATTTTTTACTTTTTGAGATAGGGTGTCACTGGGTAGTGCAGACTGCCTCTAATATTGGGCTTGCAATCCTCCTGCTTCTGCCCCACAAGCCGCTGGGATTGCAGGCATGCACCACTGCACCTGACTACAAGTGTTTTTATATGTGTATGGGAGCGTGTATGCATGAGGTTTTTTTTCTTTTTCCTTCCTATTTTCTTGCTTTCTTCTTTTGCCCTCTTCACTTTTTCTATTCTCCTTCACTTTTTCTTAAACTATATATGTGTCTTTGTTTTAATTATTTTACCCTTAAGTCTTAATCTTAATTTTAATTTTGACCGTAATTTCTATTAGCCTCTGTCCTCTACCTCCTCTTTCCCCCTCTTATGTCACCAGATCCCCCCCTTTCTCACCCCACAGAAGAGAAACAAAATCTATCACCTCCCTAGATCCTAGCCCCTTTGGAGTTGGGCTGCTGGACTAAAGAGAGAACCACACAGACAAAAAAGCCAAGAATATACCCAGTTTATAAGCTCAAATAAGCACCATAGATTCAGCACCACACAATCTCAAAGGAATAACAGAGGGAGAAGTTTTGTGCACGCAGGAGAGATGAATTCTACTTCCCAGACTATATAATGGGCAAACAAAGTAAACCTTCAAAAAACACAAAGGGGCAGGATGGATCTGAAGGCCCCACAAATCAAAGCCCCCCAAAAATAACTCAAAGCACTCTCAATTCTTAGAGATCTCTGATTTAGAATTCAGAGTCATGTTATAAACATGCTAAGAGGAATTTAAATGAATACTATAAGCACCCTGGAAATTTTTGAAAAGAAGGTATCTCACTTGGAATCTATTCCATCATCCCAGTTAGAAATGATAAGGAAAAACCAAGCAACTCTCCTTGAAACTCAATCCAAGTTAACTGAATTGAACTCAGCTAAAGAATCCTTTCCATCAAGACTAGATGAATCTGAGGTGAGGATTTCCAATTCTGAAGATGCCATAAATGAACTTAAATACAAACAGTCAGAAATGGAATCAATGATAAAGGTATTAAAATAAGATTTCCAGGAGAACTCAGATAGAATGAAAAAATGAAACTTAAGAACTCAGGGCATCCCTGAAGAAGAAGAAAGGTCCACTGGAGGCCCTCAAAATCTAGTAAAGGATAACCTCAAGGAAAACTTCCCAAAGATAGTACAGGAAATGGGTATATACAGGACTGAGACATTCAGGACTCCTTTGAAGGCTGACTTAAGTAGATCATCCTAGAGACATGTCATCACTCATATGCTATTGTTAGAGACCAGGGAAGCTATCCTGCAAGCAGCAAGACAGAAACCCCTTATTACTTATAAAGCAAAACCTATAAAAATTACCGCAGACTTCTCCATATCAACATTGAAAGCTAGAAAGGAATGGACACAGGTGATTCAAATCCTAAAAAAAAAAAAAAAAATCTCCAGCCAAGACTAATATATCCAGCAAAATTATCTGATAATAGATGAGGAGTATAAGACATTTAATGACATTGAAGCTTTTAAATGATATGCAACCACCAAACCAGCACTGGAGAGGATTGTAAATCAACTACCACATCCAGGAGAGTTAAGACAACCCTATAAAGGAAAACAAAGAACTGGTGAGCTGAAATGAGTGCAACCCAAGAAAGGACCAAAGCAAACATGATTCATAAATCAGTAACAGGTAATGATTGGATATATAACGATAAATTCTACTCACTAATCACTATTAATGTCAATGGTCTTAACTCGCCAATTAAGAGACAGAGATTGGCTAATTGGATGAAAAAACAAACCATCAATATGTAGTATTCAAGAAACTCATCTAACTCACAAAGAATGGAATAAAGTGAGAGTTAAGGGCTGGAAAAATGTATACCTAGCAGAGAGGGGAACAAAAGAAAGCAGGTGTTGCAATTCTAACTTCAGATAGATTAAATTTCATTCCAAAACTAATTAGAAGAGACAAAGGAGGACATTACATTTTAATACAAGGAACAATCGATCAAGAATCAATAATGCTCCTTAATATTTATGCCCCCAAATTAGGGGCACCTAGCTTTATAAGACAAACCTTATGGAATATAAAGAACTTTATTGGACCAGAATCAATAATAATAGGAGACTTCAATACCCCACTTTTATCAAAAGAAAGGTCATCAAAATGAAAAATCAACAGAGAAATGTCAAATCTAATCTCCACCCTAAACCAGTTGAATCTCACAGATATATACAGAATATTTCATCCACATGATGAGGAGTACACATACTTTTCACTCGACATTGAACGTTTTCTAAGATACATCATATGCTAGTCCATAAGAACTCCCTCAACAAATACAAAAAAGTAGAAATTATCCCCTGTTCCTTATCAGATAATAATGGGATAAAATTGGAGCTCAAGATCAAGAATAATTCCAGAAACTTTACAAACTCATGGAGACTGAATAGTACACTGCTGAATGACCAATGGATCATTGATGAAATCAAATTGGAATTTAAAAAATTCCTACAATCAAATGATGATGAAAACACATCATACCAAAATATAAGAGATACAGCAAAGGCAGTTTTAGAGGGGAGTTTATAGCATTAAGTGCCTTCATCAATAAAATAAAGAAGAGCCAAATAAATGACCTAATGACACATCTTAGGACACTAGAAATCCAACAAAAAATCAAGCCTAAATGGAACAACCAAAAGGACATTACAAAAATAAAGGGAGAAATACCTCAATTAGAATCCAAAAAGATAATTCAAAAAATTAATAAGACTAAGAGCTGGTTTTTTGAAAAGGTCAATAAAATAGACACCCCTCTGGCTAACCTCATCAAAAAGAAAAAGGAAAAATTGAACATAGTATGGATTATGAAAGACAATGGGTCCGTAACCACCAACTTCAATGAAATACAGAAAATTGTCAGGGATTTTTACAAGAGACTGTATTCCACAAAATATGAAAATGCAGAAGAAATGGACAAATTTATTAACACGTATGACTTACCAAAGCTAACCCCAGAAGACATAACTGACTTAAACAAGCACATTACATATACAGAAATATTGTTGTTGTTGTTGTTGTTAGGTGCCATTGAATCGGTATCCAACTCATAGCGACCCTCTGTAGAACAGGGGAAACACTATTGTCAGTGCTTCTCTGCTGTTCATAGGGTTTTCAATGGCAGATTGATTTTTGGGAGGGGGTAGCCAGGTCCTTCTCCCAAGCCTACAGCACCTGGTGTTCCCAGGCGGTCTCCCATCCAGGTACTAACCAGGCCTGACCCTGTTTAGCTTCCAAGATCTGATGGGATTGGATTCCACAGGGCTACAGCTGCTAGACTATACAGAAATAGAAAAGGCAATTAGAAGTCTCCCAACAAAGAAGAGCCCAGGTCCTGATGGATTCACAACAAAATTTTCCCAAACTTTTAAAGAAGATATAATACCTGTCTTCCTCAAATTATTCCAAAAAATAGAAAAGGAGGGAACACTCCCAAATTCATTCTATGAAGCTACCATCACCCTGATACTTAAACCAGGAAAAGATTCGTCTAAGATAGAGAATTATAGACCCATCTCCCTTATGAATCTAGATGCAAAAATATTTAATAAAATTCTGTTGGGCCCCACATTTGGGCACCAATTCTATGTGGGGCATGTGCCTCCCATTCCAGCCTGGAGGTTCAGATGGGCAGCACCACCGCACACACAGATACTAAACACAGTTCACTCAGGACCCTCAGGTGAGGGGCGCAGACTCCTGTGGCCCTGGCGACCCTGGAGGAGACGGGAGAAAGGAAAAGCCTCAGGCACTTTTGTCTTCCAGGGGCAAACACCTGTGTTGGTCGTCTCAGTGGTCACGAGGAGACAGCTGTTGCTTCATCGGTGATCAGACGGAGGGCAGGTTCTTTTCCTTGTTGATGATTGCGACGGTAGAGCATTCTTTCCTCACCAAAGGTCGGGGGAGAGCAGCGGGAGAGGCGTTTCCTCATCGGGGATCCGGGCAGGAACAGGCGAGATGGCGAAAAAAGAGGGTGCCAAAAAGGCTGCCGCGGCACAGCTCTTTATGTAGCTCGCTCATGGAATGGCCTGAGCCAATCAGCTTTCAGTCCAATTGTCCAATCAGGAAGGGTTTTGTGCAAACGTGCAACCAAGTTACTTTCATTTTCCCTAGATTTCTAACTTACAAAACCAGATATTCAAAAGCTGTTTTCCAAGTTTGGGAATTTTTGCCAATTTCCTCCCAATTTTCCCTTACAAATTCTGGCAAACAGAATCCAGTATCATATGAAAAAGATTATTCACCATGGTCGAGTGGGATTTATACCACAGATGCAAGCCTGGTTTAAAATGTGGAAATCAATTAATGTAATCCAACATATCAAGAAACTGGCAAACAAAAACCACATGATCATCTCAGTTGATGCTAAAAAGGCCTTTGACAAAGTACAACACCATTTCATGATAGAAACACTGGAGAAGATAGGTATAATAGGCAAATACCTTAATTTCATAAAAGCCATTTATGACAAATCTACAGCCAACATTATATTAAATGGAGAAAAACTGAAACCATTTCCTTTTAGATCTGGAACAAGACAAGGATGTTCTCTCTCTCCTATTCTATTTAACATAGTAATTGAAGTCCTGGCCAGGGTAATCAGACAAAAGTAAGAAATCAAAGGGATAGAGATTGGCAAGAAAGAGGTCAAATTATCCTTATTTGCAGATGATATGATTCTATATCTGAAAGACCCCAAAACCTCAACCAGAAAACTGCTAGAACTAATTAACACCTTCAGCAAAGCCACAGGCTACAAAATTAACACACAAAAATCAATAGCTTTTCTTTATACAAATTCGAAACAGGAAGAAAAGGAAATTTCAGGAAAAATACCATTCGTGATAGCCCACCAGAAAATTAAATACCTTGGAATCAGTCTAACCAAAGACCCTTCAGATCTCTACAAGGAAAATTTCAAAACATTAAAGAAAGAAATAGCAGAGGACACTGAAAAATGGAAAGACGTCCCCTGCTCCTGGATAGGGAGAATTAATATAGTAAAAATGGCTATCCTACCAAAAGCAATCTATAGATTTAATGCAATACCCATTAAAATTCCACTGACTGACTTTACATAAATAGAAAAAAATGATCCAAAAATTCATATGGAACCACAAAAGACCATGTATAGCCAAAACACTTTTAAGCTGCAAATGTAATGCAGGTGGAATCACAATCCCTGACTTCAAGCTTTACTACAGGGCAGTGGTTGCAAAAACAGCTTGTTACTGGCACAAAAATAGGCCCGAAGACATCTGGAACAGAATAGAAGACCCAGAAATACCTCAACACACCTATAGGCACCTGATTTTTGGCAAAGGAGCAAAGCAAGTAAACTGGAAAAAGGATAGCCCTTTCAACAAATGGTGCTGGGAAACATGGTAATCCACATGTAGAAAAATGAAAGCTGACCCACGTCTCTCAACAAACACGAGAGTTCACTGAAAATGGATAAAAGATCTCAACATAAAACCAGAAACTTTAAAACTTATAGAAGGCAAGCTAGGCAATATACTCCATCATATAGGCATAGGAAAGTATTTCCTTAATAGGGCTCCAATTGCTCAAGAAATTGCAACAAGAATAGATAAATGGGACCACATGAAATTAAAAAGCTTCTGCACAGCAAAAGAAACAATTAACAGAGTCAAGGAAACCCCTATGGAATGGGAAAAAAATCTTTGCATTTTATACATCAGATAAAGGTCTAATTACTAGAATTTATAAAGAACTCAAGAAAAAAAAATCCCCAAAAAACAGATAACCCAATACACAAATGGGCAAAGGAATTGAGTAGACAGTTCTCAAGTGAAGAGGTCCATAAAGCCATGAAATACATGAAAAAATTCTCAGTATCCCTAGCCATTAGGGAAATGCAAATTAAAACAACTCTGAGATTTCACCTTACACCAGTAACAATGGCCTAGATCAGTAAAACAAATAACAAATGCTGACAAGTTTGCGTTGAAAAAGGAACACTCTCCCATTGTTGGTGGAGCTGTAAATTTGTCCAACCAATGTGGAAATCAATATGGAGGTATCTTAAAAACCTGAAAATAGGTCTACTATATGACCCAGCTATAACACCACTGGGAATTTACCCAAAAGGAGATGGGTCATCACACCACCGAGACACCTGCATCTCCATGTTCAATACTGCACTTTTCACAATAGCAAGGATATGGAATCAATGAAAGTGCCCTTCAACAGAAGAATGGATAAAAATCTATGGTACATATACACAATGGAATACTACTCAGCAATCAAGGAAAATGATATAAGGACGTTCACAGCAAAATGGATGGAAGTAGAGAATATTATTTTAAGTGAACAAACACAAGCCAGAAAGAGAAACACCACATGTTCTCACTCATATGTGGGAG